>APFE030801682.1:57371-84630 GCA_000404065.3 Pinus taeda
ATCAATCCAAACATACCCTATTTTGTGCTTTTTGAAAATTCTGCTCAGTCTCCTAAAAAACCATATTTTGCACAGAACACATGTTTTATATTTTCTTGATTCATTTTCATTGATTTTTAAATAACGTGGGAAAACTTCCTCTCCTATTGTCTGCTATTGGTTTCTATAGCTACATAAAATTTCGAAAACACCAAATTTTTAGAAGCAAGTTAGGAAAAAAAATAACCATTCCAAGTAACCATCAAATCATAGAAATCAACCATATTAATGCTCATATAATTTATCAGGTTTGTATTAGATGGTAATGGACAAATATATGGTAATTATTGTAACAATGAATGAGTAATAAATTGAAATTTATAGAATATTAGGTAAAAATACCTTTTAAATCATGATAAAATAAGGGCCCAACAAGTAGCACAATGAGTTCACCTTGAGATACCACTCTAGATTGATGAGGTTTAAATAATTAAAGATTTGAAACATGGAATTAATAGAACTATGGGATTGGTCACATGCTCCACTTACTTATTCAACTATTCCGAGAGCACCGCATGAAGGCTACCATGTAGGTTTTCTCAATCGTATTGGGTATTTTCATGGATAGCCTCAACCTATATTATCATAGTTTGGAACATCACATATTATATCTTTCATTAAGGTATTTTAGGAGTTTTAAATTTCCCATCTAGATGTTTGGATTCACACCCTCAAGTTCGTTTTGGAAGATAAGGGAAATGTCTAGTTTTATGATGATCTTGGTGAGGGGTTGATCACTTCTTTTGCTAATTTTTTGAGATTGTTCCTCAGTCATTTGGAGCCTCATGAATATAATGGGAGGATTATTAGACATACCTTGGAAATCCTCCATAGGAATGAAAATCTTTTCAATCAGGAAGAATAGAAGGATAATATTGAGGAAGCATCTATTTTTTCCACTGAAGAGAGTCTAGAAGGTTTGAATGTCGAGTCTCCTCATTCATTTCACAAACACATGACAATGACCAACTATTTGAGGTAAAATAACTTCATGAATAACATGATATTGTTTAATACCATATGGATGAAGAATAAGATGAACTACTTTAAAATTTCATCAAGGAGTGCAAGCTGATGAAAATTAAGGGTGAGGAAACATGTTTTAATGATGGTAGTGACCATATTATTTTCCTCTTCTAATGAAGTCCACAACTTGACTACCCATACATTTCCCCACACCTTTTGTTCATCATTTGGAAGTTTGGAAATGGAGGAGTTTGCAGGAAACTCAACTGATCAACCTTGTCGCTCCACTAATGAATATTTCCTTGATGAGAGATTAGATTCCCATGAGCATGAAGTGATGAATCATCCCTCTTTAAAATTTTTGAACATTATTATTCTTTGGACAATTTTTTAATGATGGACTTGTTAGGAAAAATACTGAGAGGGAGGTGAATCAATATTTGTATTTACATTTATCTTCAATCTCAAATTTTGAAAAGTGTATGCTACTATTATTCATACAACTCATGTGTGTACATGCCTTTAGTGAATTAAAACTATGTATATGCAGATTACTAATTTCTTACAAATTCCATCAGTTGTTTAACTTTAACCAATACATCATATTTCATTAGCCATTCATTATTCAATAACATGAGCAATAAAGTGCAAATACACCATAATAAATAAGGAACACATAAACACATAAGGAGACTAGGATTTTAAGTGGAAACCCAATGTCGGAGAAAACCATTGCTATTTTTGTCTACGTATTCTTTTTCTTAACATAAATAAATATTCATTACATTTTTTTACTGGTGCAAGCTTGTACCAACGTGTAGGCTCCTGCCTGTAGGAGGCTACAACCTCTACTTGCTCGCCAACATCCATTAGAAGGGAGCTACAACCCCCTGATCAAGTTTACTGATTCCTACCAAAAGGAAGCTCCAACTCCCTTACTGAAGGCTCCAACCCTCAATGCCTTGTGGACCAAGTTTCAAAATTTTCATACTGGATCCACCTCTTTGTAACTAATCACTGCTCCAACCAAGATGCTAAGATCAAGTAATCACTGATTAACCAAACCAATAAGAAAACTCTGTACAATCAACCAATTAACAACAAACAATACAGAATCAATCCACTACCATGATCAACCAACATTACACACCTTGATCAAATTTACCCAAGAATATATACATGTTTATTCTAAAAGGCATCTACATATGTACACGCTTCTTGTGCATAAACCCTGTGTACAGATCTCAAATCACTGAATAAAAAAAATGAATCACTGAATAATTAATTCACTGAAAATAGAATCCCTGAATCAATCATCCAAACAATGAATCATTTAATACCAATACTGAATCACTATAACCAAATCATACCAATATAGAAAGAAAACCAAAACACTCAACAAGATATTGTATCATAAACCCTTGTCAAATGCCAAACTAAGGTAAATATTGTCATAACCAAATAGTGCCAATCTATCAGAATCAAGTCAATACTCATCCATGCTCATCATCAAAACCATATACCAATCACTAATCAGTCATAGATCAACCAGATCAAGAACCAAATTCTAATCAACAATTATCATAACAGTAATAAGTACATTTGTAATAAACAAGAACAAAAAACATAATATTCATTCATTGTCATAAATAGAGCAACACTGCAAACCCTAATAAATTTAAAATGTATATGCAATTGTCAAAAAGGGGATCTATGTATATACACGATATTTATGCTAAATACCTACGTACAAATATCATACTACTAAATACAAAAGCCAAACCATTATGTTTGTTCAAAGAAAATCCACCATCATCATAACCATTACTCAGTAACAATAACAATGGTTAACAACCCAAATCAAACAACAATAAAACACTTTAGAATGTATATACCTCTGTTATAAGGAAGATCCACGTGTGTACGCAATACTCAGGAGTAACACTTGCGTACAAAGCTTAAATCACTGAATCAAATCATCACTGCAAACAAAACCCATGTCAAATACAAATCTTTGTGCACATACTGTCAAAAATCACAGATCTCAACAAACATATTCAGATCATAGCTCCATTATAATCACAAATTTTGCATTTTTTGTTGTTTAAACATAAATAAATAAATCAATAATATCCATAAAATTTCATATCTTTCACATTTGAACCTTCTCATTTCTCCTTGGTGCACGCTTGTTTTAGATCAGATCACACATTAATAATATTCAAATGCACACCCCAACTCCTTGATCTTCTTCTCCTTATATAACTATTAATATTTTCGATACCACAGGCAAATCCTTTGATAATGTTGTTGGTAATTATTGACGACATCAAATAGATGTTGGCGTCACAATATTGTGGGTGATTACCATGGGAAGAGCTCATGGTTTTCTAATTTCCATGGGTAAGATCACATATGTGACTTTTGTTTATTAAACCTGCGTATGTACATGACTCCTATTTACAGGGGTCACATATACTTTTCAAAATTTGCATTTTCATATTTTCTCAAGTGAAACCCATACCAATATTCATTTCATTTGAATTAGTTCCATAATCATCATATTATAGCTAGGTTGACATCAAGGACATAATTTTCATGTAGATTTCCATCAAGGACAACATATTATCAATAATGCTAATAATCTCCCCCCTTGGTTTGATGGAAACCTCTTGCAAATACCAAGTCTTCTTCCCTCTTTGAAATAAAGTGCAAAGGGAATAACCATGTTGTTAAAAGTACTCCCCTTGTAGAGCTCAACACTATAAGTTTGATTTGCTGACATGAACCATGAAATTTGCATACTGACAATGCTCCCCCTAAGCATATGTTGGACCTTCTAGAGATATACAATATAAATACAAGGATTTATGACTCAAATAAATGGCTATCCAAAAACATATATGAAATTTCCTATAATCAATGACTTTATGATCCCATGTTTACATCAATCAACCAAAATGGGGTTACATATATGACTTGATCCCAATAGCCCATACATGACTGAATTTTACAATGATTACAACATGAATATTTTCATGAACAATAAACCAACAAAATAGAACAATAATGATGCATAAATTTTACAAATGCACACAAGTTTTCTCTTAATGCAATCCCTATTCAACCATGAACAAGTGTCTCAACAATGAAATCTTTGGAGATAATCATCAACAACCATCATGCTCCATATAAGAATTTGCAAGATAATCATCTGACAACAACAACATACATTACAAAACGAGAGTAGCATAAACATCCTCATCATCAGGAAGCAATATATTATTATGCAAATAAGGAAGTGTAACGTAAGTATCTATCATCAATATGTAATGTGTTCAAGAAGCACTAAGTAACACTATTAGCAACATAAGTTTCTACAATAAAGTTTTGTGAGTGACTCATCCTCTTAAATTCATGCCATCAAGGTAAACACATTCTCCCCACATATATAAAGAGCCATAATCAGTGAAACATATCAATTTCTTGGACTAAAACACCATAGGAAACATATACAACAACATGCTTTCTCCATGCATCAACAACATATGTGAAAGCAAAGAGGACCTCCAACATCACAAACCATTAAGTAGAAATCAACCATCATACATTTCCTCCTCATCAAGTGCATCAAGATTTATACAACAATTGAATTAATAAGGTACCATCAATAACTTCACCACATGCAACCCAAGCATCATTAATAACCCATGTCATAGTGACAACAACATATATATTTTCTAGTAGTGAGAAATGAAATAACACTGATGATAGTAGTAATAATCATGAGTTCATCATAGACAACATCATGCAATAAGGAGTGCTCAAGAAACCATAATTCCAACAATGAACCATTATAAGCATAGGAGGAGATCCCCTTGAACCTGTGCCAACTCTTCATTATCAATTCTGATCACATTATACCCTTCTCACCAACAACAAGGAAACACGTCAACAACAATGATAAGACCCATCACTCATTATGAACCGATACTCTTTCATACATTGCTAAGTAGCATAACAGCATCAACAATAGAGTAGAACAAAACAATGTCAGAACCATAATGTCAATAATGAATTGATGGAAGCATATGAGAAGCCCACTGTGAATATGTGTCACTCCTTTATCACCATAGAGAAACATATGTGACTGTCTAAGTAAATAATCGTGTACATACACCACTATCCTTCATAAGAAATGTGCACATAATATAAATTGGTGGCTTTCATGGACACAACTCCCCCTTAACATGTCATGTTGTTCCTGGTCATAATCACTTCATTAGATGCAACATTAGTAACATAAACATCACCAAAAGAATGACATAGAAATATATGGAATCATCATCAAGGTACACATGCATAACGCCCCCTGAGATCATACACCACTGATTCTATGGACTTGATAGTCATCATCTATTTTCCATGAGGCTATGTACCTCAAATTTAATTCTATAGTCCCTATTAGAAGTATCCATTATGTACAATAGAATGCAGTAAGGACTATCTTGCCTACGTCTCTAACTGTTGCACCTTCTTCTTCCAAATATATTTGCAGTTTCTAATTGTGTTCAAAGTTGTGATACTTATACCATCTCGTGGAACTAGAATACCATTTGCTTCCATTCCATATGCTTGAACTGCAATCAGTGGCCTTATGCCCAAATGAGTTACAAGGAAAACAATATCCATGAAACCATGTCTTCTACCTGGGGACTGGTCTTGATGTATTTGATTCAATTTTATTTTTAGGATCCTTGTGCTGGTCTTTGTCATTCCCTTGAGGATTTGAAAACTTGTGATAGTATCCAATACTTACGTTAATTATAGGAGATCGTTATTCATTAATAATATTCTCCAGCGATTTAGATGCCTTTACCCATTTGTTATTCCAATTTGATTGTGATTTTGATTTTTCATAATATCCTATTGACGGTGCTGGACTCGCCAACATGTCAAGGGGCCCCGGTAAGAAGTCCCAATTAGACCTCAAACCATTTGGTGCAGGAGTCCCAACAGTGGGTCATAAGGTAATGCCTTGAACATGGTGTCACACAGAGGAAAGTAGAATAACTCTACCAAAAACAAGGGTGTGACTGATGTAGTGAGTCAAGGAAGGTTTATGAGAGGTTCCAACACTTCTAAGAGGGAAGGAGGTAAATGTGAGTTCCAGGTTGAAAGGGACCAGTCCCAACTCGGCTAGGAACACACAACACAAATGACCTGCATAACTTATGGTAGAGCAGTCCACTCGGATGCGACAATCACATCATACAAGGTAAGATAAAACGTACAACACTTACGGATCAGTCCGAGATGAGTGTGACAATTGTTATAGCAAGGTTCAAGTGAAAGGTCTGTTTGATGTCTGACAAAGCAATCGACCTAGACGGCGACAACATTAATAACATATGCAACACATTAACAACAAGATTCATATAATTGCATGCAAATAAGTTCATACACAAGTACGCAAGTTAAAAAACACATATCATTAAAGCAACCGGAGCAGTCCAACTACAATAACAACATATGCATGAAAATGTGCTGGCTCTTATTATATAAAGAAGTGTAAGTCACAATCCTACAATACATCCATGTAAACCTGCTAGCCCCAAAAGTGGAAAGTTATAAGCACATCCACCTTCTCCTCCAAAGAGATGTACTGTCCAAGCCTTCTTCAAAATAGTCTTAGTAGAAGCTTGGTTGACCAAAATCCCATACAATGAGTTATGAGGGACTATTTATAGCAAAGGGTGGGGTGACCCTTAACATTACCCTTTGTGACAATTCAACTACCCTCATGACTCTTCACCTACTCTATTACTGTTACATCCAACTGTTGACACTTGACTTACACTTGACATGAATCAACATTACAATGCACATGTACTCATGTGAGACAACATGGCTTGAGTAAGCCTTGCAAGAAATCACTGACACTCGGTCTATTGTGGTGTGACCAACTCTTTGACATGCTTGTGATGGTGAAAATGGTGAGATGATGCCAAGCTTGGTCATCCGTGATGGTGTGCATGCACCTCATGGTGACATCTTGCTGAAGTGAACTCTTGCTTTCGTTGCAACCGGTGCATGGTTCGACCCCTTCATCCAACTCAGCTGCTAACATGCACATGGTCTTCTTAGGTGTGGCTAAATTGGCAACACACTTATGCATAGTGTCCGTGCTGATCTTCAAGTGTGTGCTAGTGGTCATGCACATCAACTTGCTGAAGTACCCGTTTGGCTCCAGTTGGACTTGCTTCTTGTCTTTGCCTTGGTGAGTGTGTTGAATGGGTTGGATTGCATGTGTGCACACAATGACATGCATGCTACTGAATCCCTTACTTGTGATCAACCACACTTCTCACCATGTCTGCTTTGTGTTAGTTGTTGGGATGGATCTTTAACTTGTCTGGGCATTGTTTCATCTATGAGCACACATTGCGCCCACTGCTATTCCTGATCCTACTGCAACTCATTCATATGTCTATGCAACTTCATGTTCTTCTTGAGTTGCTACTTTAGCACATGCAACTCCTTCTTTGTTACATCTTATCCCTTCATATGATCTTCTGTTGCACTGTCACTCCATAGCCAAATTCTCCAAAGTTGCTTTCATCATCAATGGACTTGCTTGAGCTTGCAACCTTGTTCTGCCTCTGTGTTTTCAACAACCCCCTCTTGCATTCATTGCATTTGGTATGCTATCTTCAACTGTTGTTCATGGTGCTTCTCATTGTGATGCTACTACTTGATGTCCTTGTCTACAAACAACTTGATGTATTCGTGAGTAGGCAAGCTCATAGACAATTGATTGACTACATCCCCAAGCATGCTCTGAACGGTGTCGTTGTCTCTGCTCTCCTGGAAATCATTGTACCTGTACTGTTGAAACGCATATGAACACCTGTGATACCTGGAGACATGGAAACACTCATAGCATGTAATCTGCCAGTCGAAAACCAAAATGAACATGAGAAATTACTTGCAACATCCCTGGGTGAATGATCATGAAGGCTGCACAATTTAGGCCGGGAGGTTGGGAGACCAACTGCCAAGACTACTCAAGGCATAGTCTGGGCTACTGAGATATTGAATAACTATAGGAATTGCACAATGTATAGTCCAGTCTAGCTGCTGACTGCTGGGATTGCACAATGCAAAATTCTAGTTGGGAAGGATTGCTGGCCTCGGGACAAATCTACGGAATTTCTTGGGCCAAGTAGCCACTATCCTCCATAAATGCACAATAAAGTCTTGGAGGCTAGTGCCAGGTAGGAATGCATAAATCTAGAGAGGAACGTGAGCATTCCTCTCCCAGATTGCACAATGCAGCCTTGGTGAAGGCAGAGCCTAGGCCAAGGTTGGCCCGACTCATCGACGGGCGAATAAAAGCAAGTAAGTCAATGAATGCATGGCGACACTAAGTGATGACGTAAATGATTGATAGTGCATGCAAAACATGAATGAAATATTCAACAAACAGATCAACATGAATGTGGGTGAGGCAGTTCACTAGTTGGGCGAATGTCCGTGTAAAAAAATTTCATGCATGCGACATCAGTGAGATAGCAACGAAAATTGAAACAGAGCTAGGAAAAGCTAGTATATATGTAAACGACAACAAGTGTTCAAAGAAATCAAGAAAATAATACTCCTAAAAGCAAAAACACAAAAAGTGATAGAAATGCAGCACAAGGCATGGGAAGCAGGCTTACCCCAAAACAATTGAGCTGAATGTGCCGACTGCTCCTAGATGTGATGTGGGATGTCAGAGTTGCAAGTTTGATGTGAGGAATGAGATCTGCATCAACTGATTGATGAGTTTTGATAACATCAAGGTTGTGATGTGCATTCCACGAATATAGGGGAAATGACACTTGGTGGGAGGTTTCAGAATTGCTCCTTGCATGTAACCTTCAACTGCTAAACATAGATCCTTGAAACAAGGGATTCCTTTACATGATGACTTGGGAGAAGCAATCCATGCATGCAAGTTTGTTTTTCTTAGTACAGGGGGGAACTGGTCAACTCAGATGCACATGCAAGAGACTGCTCGACTGTTGGAGAAAAATGCACATTTCTAGCTGGGAGCTGGGCTCGCTGCCCAGGAGATTTGCACAATTTCTAGGTAGAGCAGCTAACTACTACCCGGATTTTCATAAACCTTGGGCTGAACAACTTGGTGTTGGGAAAATTTGTACAAATCCTACTGGGAGGGTTGCCTGGCAAGATTGTGCAAACATGGAGCCCAATAGGTTGTCAGAGAGGATTGCGCAATTCCTGGAGGGAAGGCTGGTTGCCCTCCTGAAATGCATAATTTTCAAGGGGAAGCTACTCAGCCTATAGCTGGACTAAGTTCGGGTGAGCAACTTGTGAAGGGAATGGATCAACTTTGATCAACAGGTTGCCTTTGTGCAAGGAAAACACTTGAAGCTTGAGTACTTGACGAAGTAAGACAAAGTGCTATGTAAGGTTGGTAGGGAGGCTCCAAAACGAGCTAAGGAAAAATTTTAGAGGGTGGTTGTAGCTGCTACAACACTTGGCAACACATTGGTAGAACTCCAGCTCTCTGAATGGACCTTGTCTGTGAAAAGCAAGTCTAACACCTCCGGAAGTATTGTTCAGATCTCAGCTCATCTTGGCTTCACACTAGTTTGATTGTAAGATGTAGCATCTACCAGACTCTTGGTTTATTGACACACATTCCAAGCCAAGGCAACACAATTGTTTTGATTGGGGTTGAGGGGTATATAGGTGCACAAGCAGTATAGTCGTCAGAGTCTTAGTTTCATCTCTAGTGTTGCTCCATTGCCAGCGGGCCTCAACAGTACCCAGGTGGAGTCACATAGGAACACAAGCATCGCTCTGCTACTAGCAAGCCTGGTCGGTACCCCGTCGGAGTTACTTGCATCACATCCCTGCACAGGAAGCCTTTGTCTTCTTTTGCCTTATTCATTTTTTTTTTTTTTGACTTTTCATTTTTTCATTTTCACTATGCATAACACTTATTCATATCAAAGGCAGAAGAGGGATCTCAACTTATTGAGAGTAGAAGAGGTTGTTCCAGTAGAGAAGTAGTTTATTATATCTTTGATGTGCTTGTTAAGATTTTCCCCCTCACCTTACTCTAGTTGACTTAGCTGACAAGGGTTAACCCAAAAACAATCGACTAGAGAAGGTGACACTAGTTAGCATGCAAGTTTTGTGTTTACACCAAGGTTCACTTCGAACAATACATATTTTCCTTCAATGTATCATGGAATAAAAGAAAAAAGCTCATCATACAGAGGCAAGATGATAGATAACCAAGTAGTGATAGATGTACAAGCCCTCTTGTACTTTACCGAGCTCGCTTCAAGAGTCATGCATGGTTTCATGCAAAAATAATCTATGAATGAACAAGTGAACGAACTAACAATCAATAAAGCAAAGCAAGAGTAGAAGCAAGAATGAAAGCAAAGCAAGTAAACAAATACGCAAGCAAAAAAACCATCAAACAAAGCACATAAGCAATCAAGCATGCAAGAAAATGACTGAAAGCAAACATTACTCCTACTCCTACACTAATGGTACATGGGCCTGATTACATGAAGTCCCAACAGTGGGTCATAAGGTAATGCCTTGACCACAATGTCGCACAAAGGCAAGTAGAATATCTTTGTCAACAACAAGGGTGTGACTGATGCAATGAGTCAAGGAAGGTGTATGAGAGGTTCCAACACTTCGAAGGGGGAAGGAGGTAAATGTGAGTTCTAGGTAGAAAGGGATTAGACCCAACTCGGCTAGGAACACACAACATAAAGGAAATGCACAAATTTCGGTGGAGCAGTCCACTCGGATGCGACAGTCACATCATACAAGGTAAGATAACATGTACAACACTCCCAGATCAGTCCAAGACGAGTACGATAGTTGTTATAGCAAGGTTCAAGTGAAAGGTATTTCTGATGTCTGACAAAGAAGTCAACATTGACAATGACAACATTAACAACATATGCAACACATTAACAACAATATTATAGCCACATCTGCCTGCTCCTCCAAAGAGATGTACTAGCTTCGTGTAGTGGATAAGACAAGGCGCGTTACAATACTATCCAAGCCTTCTTCAAAATAGTCTTAGTATAAGCTTGGCTGACCAAAAACCCATACAATGAGTTATGAGCGACTATTTATAGCAAAGGGTGGGTGACCCTTGACATTCCCCTTTGTGACAGTTCAACTGCCCTCATGACTCTTCACCTACACTATGACTGTTACATCCAACTATTGACACTTGACTTACACTTGACATGACTCAACATTACAATGCACATGTACTCATGTGAGACAAAATGGCTTGAGAAAGATTTGCAAGAAATCATTGACACTTGGTCCGCTATGGTGAGACAAAATCTTTGACATGCTTGTGATGGTGAAGCTAGTTAGCTGATGCCAAGCTTGGTCATCCTTGATGGTGTGGATGCACCTCATGGTGACGTCTTGCTGAAGCAAACTCTTGCTTTCATTGCAACCGGTGCATTGGTTCGGCCCCTTCATCCAACTCATCTGCTAACAGGCGCATGGTCTTCTTGGGTGCAGTTGAATTGACAACACACTGATGCATAGTGTCCGTGCTGATCTTCAAGTGTGTGCTGGTGGTCATGCGCATCAACTTGCCTAGGTACCCGTTCAACTCCAGTTGGACTTGCTTCTTGTCTTTGCCCTTGTGAGTGTGTTGAATGGGTTGGATTGCATGCGTGTGCACAATGACATGATTGCTGTTGAATCCCTTGCATGAAATTAACCACACTTCTCACCATGTCTACTCCGTGTTAGCTGCTGGGATGGATCTTTAACTTGTCCAGGTGTAGTTTCATTCTTGGGTGCACATTGCACCCACTGCTATTCCTGATCCTGCTACAACTCATTCGTCTGTTTGCATAACTTCATGTTCTTCTCTAGTTACTGCTTCAGCACATGCAACTCCTTCTTTGTTACATCTTCTGCCTTCGCACAATCTTCATGTCGCACCGTCACTCCATAAACGAAGTCTTCAACGTTTCTTTCATCATTAATGGACCTCCTTGAGCTTGCAACCTTGTTCCGCCTTCGTGTTGTCAACAACCCCCCTCTTACATTCGTTGCATTTGGTATGTTGTCTTCAACTGCTGTTCATGATGTTGCTCATTGTTGTTGTAGCATTTTTTGGTTTTGGTTAGTTAGTATCAATTAGTCAAAAAATGTTAAGCTAGGATATGGACAAAAAGAATATTAAATAAAAAATGTTAAGGATATTTTTATGGATAAGTTCATATCAAATAAAATGATAGAATAGATGCCCTAAAAAATGGAGTCAAAAATAAAATGTCAGGTTAGAAAGAAAAGAAAAAAATATTAAACTCTGAAAGTGTTGCAAATCCAAATGCCACTACTCTTAGTATAGTTTAGTTTTGCAAACAAAATTGTGTGGAGATTGTTTAAATACCACACTAGTTATATAATCCAATTGTACAATTTAGTCATAATTGAATTTCATTTGAATTATTTATCAATACGTAGCAAATAAAATTGGCTCAACAGTTTAATTTGAGCCAATGGAGGAAATAAGGGATAGAGGTAGATTAGTCATTAAAAGGAAATATTGAGTTGCTAGCCTAAATGCACTCAAATGAATAAATGAAAATGTTAGGAGTGTAAAGGGTAGGTAGACATATGAGAAACAATTGAAGCATGAAAGGATTTTATCCTAAGTTGTAGCATTAGATAATGCGTGCATACGATGTTGCATTTTAAATTAACTATGAATTGATAGCACCAATGTTATTTGGTAAACACCCTAACTTCATTAATTTATTCCCCCATTACTCAAAATTGTCACATCCGCCAAAATCGTGACTCCACCATCACTTGCTGCTCACATGTTAAAACCTTTTCACCTTATCTTACATCCCACATGCTCCCCCGAGATCCGATGGTCCACATCGCTCCTTGGCACTCATTTGCCATCTGAACTTTATCGGCTGGGGGAGGGGGTGGAAGGGGGTCTGAAGTGGACAGTTTCCAAACCGCCTTCTTAAACCACATTATCCTCATTTTAGTATTTTGGGACTTAAAATCCCGAAACAACTTACCACCTCAAGTTACTCCCAAATGCGGTTTACATGTGACTGTTTACGCCGCTCCATGTTAATATCCACATCTGCTGCATGTCACTTCTTCCATCCAATCAACTGCTGCCTATTCGTTATTCATTCAATTCACAACTCTCACGATTTTATGTCCCAAAGACCTGTTAATTAATCCTGTTGGATAATTAATGCAAATTTAACCATTCATTCAACAGCTCTGCTCCAATTTTTCCATTAAAAGCCCTGTTCCTCCATGAAAATGGTTACACAGTGCATTTCTATAACCAAATTGATCACCCAAAATATTTCCTCCTTACATCTCAAAGATGGCCCGACACTTAAGAAACTATTTTTTACTATTCATAAGAAAGCCAAAATCCAGGTCCACTTGTCTCTATTCAGTGATACTGTTTTTACTGTTATCACTCAGTTTTAGACTTATAATTCATTTGATAAGATGCCTCCTAAGGGAAAAAAAATTGCAGAAATCCCAAATCCTCTTATTCATCCCAAAGTTGACTTCCATCATACTCCCCTAGTTGACAAAGATTGTAAAATCATTGAGCCTTCATCTCAATTTGATTTATATGAAATTTACTGCTGGATGGAGGATCAATTAATTAATCAGACAGATGAAATAGGACTGTGGGACTCCCTCCTTCCCCACTACATTTTCCCTTAGATACATAGATCACTTGAATTTGTCAGGAAATGCCATGAGTCCTATGGTCCCATTCAAAGAGCAATCATTTCACCTATAGGATAAATCCTCTGTTTCATCAATGCTGAGTCCATTGAAAAGATGTTGCAAGCTCCATCTATTACACCAACCCATCCTTTTTCTCATGAAATCCTGATAGAAGCTTATCAAAAGCTAGATTTTACTAAAATATCCCAGACTCTTGAACTTTTCCTAGCTATAGATAGTCCTCTGCTTAAAAGAAACCCTTCCTATGATTCATCCATGTTCCTTGGCAGAACCAAGCAAATCACCACTATTTTGTCCTATCTGCTTGGTTACAATTCTGATCAATATGTTAATGAAGCTATCTTAGGTTTCTTGTCCATGTTTTCTACTGATTCCAAACCCACTATTCTCTATAACTTTAGCTAGAGAACAGTGGGTTTGGAATCAGTAAAAAACATGGACTAAAAGGGTGATCAAACAACATTCAATATTTACAGGGACAATCATCACCGACTCAATAGTTCTTAGTTTTTCCAGCAATAGTCATCAACAACTCAACACTAAAATAGTGACAGATCGACTATCAATTTATATTCTTGATTTTGTAATTATCTATTTTTGTAAAGAAGTTTAAGATATTTTCTCAGTTCTCAGATTGCATAAATAACTCTCTTTCATGAGTTATTAAGGTTCGCACCCTTGAAGAAGCATTTCTAAACATTGAATGTATTTGACTTTTCTGAATCATTAATACAAAAGCAAATGGATTCTGAATTTTGATTCATATAGTTTCATTTTTACTGTAAGTTTTTCCAGTTTTATTTCACAGTGTCTTCTTTATATTCTTATGTTTTACAAAGATAAACAGGTAGGAGTAATTTTGTTTCAGTTATTCTTATAAGCTTATGAAGTGATCATCTATAAAGAGAATGAATTATATAAACTGTTTGTTTTATTAATTCCCTCCAAATCATAAAATCATTAGCCTTTGTTGTAAGCTTAAGAATATTTTGTTAAACCTTCTGAACATAGTTTAAAGGTTTTCCTTCTTATGATTATTTAATTTTCAATTTGAAGGCTGTGATAGCCATACCATCTTTCTATTTCTGCTCACCACCATGCAAGCTATATCACTGTGTGAATTTTAATAGCAACCCTCTGTTTAAATATTAATACTATTCAAAAGGTTAGGCATGACTGTTTTAAAATTGTTTCATACATTGGTCCTCCAAATTAAAACAAAACCCCAAAACAATCATCTTAGATGCCCTGGCATGATAGCTGACCATTATCATCTCAAAGATACAATAGCTGTGATGCTTTCGCTTGATGTCCTTGTCTACGAACAACTTGATGTCTTCGTGAGTAGGCAAGCTCATAGACACTTGATTGACTGCATCCCCAAGCGTGCTCTGAACGATTTCCTCGTCTTTGCTCTCCTGAGAACCATTGTACCTATATTATTGAGAGGTAGATGAACACCTATGATACGTGGAGACATGTCAACACTCATAGCAAGTAGTCTGTCAGTCGAAAACCAAAATGAACATGAGAATTGACTTGCAACATACTTGAGTGAATGATCATGAAGGCTGGGCAATTTTGGCTGGGAGGCAGCGAGACAGACTGCCAATGTTGCTTAAGGCACAGTTTGGGCTATTGGGAGACTGGATAACTGCTGGAGCTACACAATGCACAATCCAGTCTGGTTGCTGACTGCTAGGATTGCGTGATGCACAATTCTAACTGGGAAGGACTACTAGCTTAGGGACAGATCTGCGCAATTTCTTGGGCCAAGCAACCACTGTCCTCCAGAAATGTGAAAAACAATCCTAGAGGCCAATGCCAAGCAGGAATGCACAAATCTAGAGAGGAAGATGAGCCTTCCTCTCCTAGATTGCGCAATGTAGCCTTGGTGAAGGCAAAGCCCAGGCTAAGGTTGGCTCGACTTGCCGACGAGCGACTGAAAGAAAGTAAGTTAGTGAATGCATGGAGACACTAAGTGATAGCAAAACTGATTGACAGCGCATGCAAAACATGAACGAAAGATTCAGTAAACATATCAACATGCATGTATGATGTGGGTGAGGTAGTTCACCGGTTGGGAGAATGTCCGTGTAAAACAATTTCATGCATGCGACATCAGTGAGATAGCAACAAAAATTGAAACAGAGCTAGGAAAAGTTAGCATATATGTGAATGACAACAAGCGTTCAAAGAAATCAAGCAAATGTTACTCCTACAAGCAAAAACGCAAAAAGCGACAGAAATGCAACACAAGGCATGGGAAGTGGGCTTACCCCAAAACAACTAAGCTGAATGTGATGACTGCTCCTAAATGTGATGTGGGATGCTAGAGCTACAAGTTTGATGTGAGGAATGAGCTCTGTAGCGTCTGGTTGATGAGTTTTGATAACATTGAGGTTGTGACGCGCATGCCATGAATCTAGGGGAAGCGACACTTGGTGGGAGGTTTCAGAATTTCTCCTTGCATGTAACCTCGAATTGATAAACATAGATCCCTGAAACAAGGGATGCCTTTACATGCTGCCTTTAGAGAAGTAGCCCATGCATGCAAGTTTGTTTTTCTCAGTCCCTGAGGGAACTAGTCAATTTAGCTGCACATGCAAGAGACTGCTCGAATGTTGGAGAAAAATGCGCATTTTTGGCTGGGAGCTGGGCTGCTTGCCCAGGAGATTTGCACAATTTCTGGGTGGAGTAGCTGACTGCTGCCTAGATTTGCACAAATCCTAGGCTGAACAACTTGCTGCTGGGAAAATTTGCGCAAATCCTGCTGGGAGGGTTGGATGGTAGGATTGCGCAATCCTGGAGCCCAGCAGGATGTCAGAGAGGATTGTGAAATTCCTGGAGGGAAGGCTAGTTGCCCTCCAGAAATGCACAATTTTCAAGGGGAAGCTGCTCAACCTATAGCTGGACAAAGTTCAGGTGAGCAGCTTGTGAGGGGAATGGGTCAACTTTGATCAACAGGCTGCCTTTGTGCAAGGAAAACACTTGAAGCTTGAGTACTTGACAAAGCAAGACAAAGTGCTACGTAAGGTTGGTAGGGAGGCTCCAAAATAGGCTAAGGAAAAATTTTGGAGGGTGGTTGTAGTTACTACAATATCTCCCCTTAGTGTTACTAATTATGATTCTATATTTTCACAATGCCTTTCTGTGTCTTGGAATTTTTTCATCAATACTTCCTCTCTTTTATTGTCTAATTCTAAATGAGTGTTTAACATGTTTATTTCCTTTACCATACTTCTTTATTTAGTTTCCAACTCTTAGTTTGAATTCTCGAGTCTATCAATTTCTCTTAATGCTTTAATTAAATCATTCATTTCACAATTTTTTGATTCACTAGTTAGTTGATCATCAAGAAACATAAGTACATTGCAACTAGTGTTATAATTTGAATATAAATATACTTGATCATCATATGAGTCTTCAATTTCTTTAGAATATAATCTTTTCTTTGTAGAGAATTTATTTTTGACATGTTTCTTGGATACTTCCTTTCCTTTATATTTCTTACCGTGATTTTATTTATATGGACATTTGGATGCATAGAGACCTACTCTTCCACAAGAAAAAACATTTAAAGGGAAGTTTAACTTTAAAGTTACCATTCCTGTTTGTAGCTTTCTCAAAAAGTTCACTTCTTCCTCATTTGAAATTTAGCTTATACCTTTAGGTTCTTCCCTTTCTTTTCATTTTTACGTGTCTTTGAAAGAAACTTATTTAATCTTGAATGTACCACCTTTTTTTATCATCTCATAAGCAATCAAGATCCCATGAAGTTGTTATAGAGTATGACTTTTCAAATCCTGCATTTCTTCAATGGAAGATACTTTGGCATCGAACTTTGGGGTAAGTGATTTCAAAATATTTTCAATAATAGTAGAATATTCTATCTTGTCTCCAAGCTCTTTCATAGTGTTAGTAATATCATCTACTCTAAGGAAAAAACTTGCAATGCTTTCACCATCATGCATTCTAAGAGACCCATACTAAAATCTATATGATTGGAGTTTGGAATTTTTTACCTTAGTTTCACCTAATTCATTACTCTGCACATTGCAGTGTTCAACTGCATGACTTTAACAAACTCAGATTGTTCTAATCCTCCCAAGATAGCATTCACTGCCTTTGCATTATTCTCATACTACTTATTTCTTACTTCATCTATGGGAATGGAGGCTGTATATTGATATATTCCTTCAGAAACTCCCCATACATCAACTCCCAGTGACTACAAACACAATCTCATCCCAAACTTCCAAAACATAAAGTTAGTTCCATTACACGAAGATGTCTTTATAGAAAACACTCCTTCCATCCTGCTCTTCCTGTTAGATCTCCCTTGAAGCAATGAAGCTTCTTCTAAGAGAATAGGAAAAAAAAGACGAGGGGGGGGGGGGGGGGGGGCGGTTGGTGGGGGGAATCAATAATTTCATTTCAATTAATATTCAATCAAATTATGAAAAGTGTACGCTACTGTTAGTTAGACAAATCACGTGTGTACGCGCCTTAAGTGAATTAAAACTGCATATGTACAAATTACTAATTTCTCACAAATTCCATCAACTTTGTAATTTTAACCAATGCATCATTATCTCATTAGCCATTCATTATTCATTAACATGAGTAGTAGAGAGAAATTATAGCACAAAAAATAAGAAACACATCAACACATAAGGACATCAAGATTTTAGGTGGAAACCCAATGTGGGAGAAAACCATCGTTGTTGTCATCTCTATCTTCTCTTTCTTATTATAAATAAATATTCATTACATTTTTTTACTAGTGCAGGCTCTTATTAGCACACAAGCTTCTATCTACATGAGGCTACAATCTCCACTCATTCTCCAACACCCACTAGAAGGGAGCTACAACCCCATGATCAAGTTTTCCAGCTCCTATTGGAAGGAAGCTTTGACTTCCTTATTGAAGGCTCCAACCCTTGACACCTCATGGAAAAAATTTCAAAATTTTCATACTAGATCCACATATCTGTAACTAATCACTAATCAAACCAATATGATAAGATCAATAAATCACTGGTTAACCAAACCCATAATCAAACTATGACCAATCAACCAATCAATAGAAAAAAATACAAAAGTCAATCCACTACCATGATTAACCAGCGTTACACACCTTGATTAAATTCACCTCAAAATATATACACAATTGTTCCAAAAGGTATCTGCGTATATATGAGTTTATTGTGCGTAAAACCTGTGTACAAAACTCAAATCACTGAATAAAAAAACTGAATCATTGAAAAACTGATTCCCTAAAAATTGAATCCCTAAATCACTAACCCAAGAACTAAATCATTGGATACAGATACTAAATCACAGTAACTAGATCATACCAATATAACAAGCCAACGAAAACACTAAACAAGATACTTTATCATAAACCCTTGTCAATTTCCAAAATAAGGTAAATACTATCATAACTAAACATTGTTAATCTATCAGAATCAAGTCAATACCCATCCATGCTCATCATCAAGACCATATACCAATCACCAATCAATCATATACACGATTTTTCTGAAAGGTATCTACGTATATATGAGTTTATTGTGCATAAAACCTGCGTATAAAACTCAAACCATGGAATAGAAAAACTGAATCATTAAAAAATTGATTCACTAAAAACTGAATCCTTGAAAATTGAATCCCTGAATCATTGTCCCAACCACCGGATCATTGAATACCAATACTAAACCACTGTAACTATAACATACCAATATAACAAGCAAGCAAAAACACTCAACAAGATACAATATCATAAACCCTTGCTAGATGCCAAAATAAGGTAAATACTATCATAACTAAACATTGTCAATCTGTTAGAATCAAGTCAACACTCATCCATGCTTATCATCGAGACCATATACCAATCACCAATCAGTCATAGATCAACCGGAGAAAAAGCCAAATTCTGATAAAAAATTATCAGAACAGTAATAAAGACATCCCTGATGAACAACAACATAAATCATAAGATTGATTCATTGTCATAGATAGAGCAACAATTTAAACTCTAATCAAATCAGAATGTATATATGACTGTTAAAAAGGGGATTCACGAATATACACGATATTGATGTGGAATACTCATGTAGATATCTCCTATTACAGAATACCAAAGCCAAACCATTCTATTTGTTCAAAGCGAATTTGACATCATCATAAAATTACTTAGTTGCATGAAAAACAATCAATAACCCATATCAAACAACAATAAAACACTTTAGAATGTATATGTGGATGTTATAAGGAATATCCACATGTGTATGCGGTACTCAGGATTAAAATGTGTACAAATCTTAAATCATTGAATCAAATCATTGCTTCAAACACAACCCATGTCAAATACAAATCTTTGCACGCATACTGTAAAAAATCACAAATCTCAACAAACATATTCAGATCATAGCTCTGCTATAATCATAGATTCTGCATCGTTAGTTACTTAAACATAAATAAATCAATCAAGCATATCCATAAGCTTTCAGGTCTGAGCCTTCTCCTTGCTCCTTGGCACACACTTGTTCCAAATCAATTCACACATGAATAATATTTCAAATTCACACCTAAAATCCTTGATCTTATTATTCTTATATTGCTATTCATATTTCTAATACCATAGGAAAATCCTTTGGCAATGTTGTCGGTAAAGTTTAATGGGATCAAATAGATATTTCCGTCGCAATACTGTGGGTGATTGCCATAGGAAGGGCTCCTGGTTTTCTAATTTCCATGGGTAGGATCACATGCGCGAAGTTTGTTAAATAAAACTACGCATGTACGTGACTCTTATTTACATGGGTCACATATATTTTTCAAACTTCACATTTTCATATTTTCTCAAGTGGAACCTGTAACAAAGTTTCCAATACACTTCCTCACTTATGCAATACTTGTACCAATATTCCTGTTATCTACATTAATTCCATAATCATCATATTATAACCAGGTTGACATCATGGACATATTTTACATGTAGGTTTCCATCAAGGACAACATATTGTCCATAATTCCAACAAGACATTGAAGGCGATCCCATGGACCTTCCTCCATGTGATGTAGTAAGCAAGAATCTTGATGAATTCTTAAACATTGGAAACCATGATTAGGATATTAGATGTTGTTACTTTGATGGATATCCCATTTATGAGACTAATTATGAGGATGGAAATGAGGATTATGAACTTGGATGTAGTAAAGAGCCTGGCTGAGAAAAATTTGATGGAAGACCCATTAGTCAAAGTCCAGAAGAATATGAAATAAATTCCTACCTCATCAAGTTGGAAACTGTTGGTCTCGAAGAAGTTATCTTGAATGTTGAGCATCCCTTACCTTGTGTCCCCAAAAACCTATCCTTGACATATGAGTGCTCTCACCCTTTTTTGTTTCCTTTGAATTGTGACCGTTATGACCTTTCTTCCTCACCTTTGACTTATTCTCTTTCGTTACCTTTCACTGAAATAAGCTTGGAGGGTAAACCATTTCCATGTCAATATTAGTAATATTCAATTTTGGACCCTTTTATTCTCAATAATTCACAAGGTGGGATCATTAAATTGACTTATTCCCGTGATGAAAAGAATGACTACATTATCCCTATTGATTTGTGGATGGATAAAATTTGTGCAAATAATGTTTAAACCTGGAAACTTTTGGACCTTTAGCTAATTGGATATGATTTTACCTTGGTTCTATAGTTGGTAGAGTCAGAAACTCCATATCATACCCCTGTGATTATAGATGTGTCCTTGTCTTAACACATAACCAAACGTAGGGGAAAGCCTCATGAACTTGATGAATTTCTCAAATGATTACATTGGGTCTTTGATTTCACTTAGTAGTCTTTGTCATAGTTACCTGGTGGGTTTTTTACATAAATAATCTTTTGAAGCATTAATTTAGTTGTTTGATTTCCTTTCATTTTTATTGTTTCATATGTGTTTTATTTTCATGCATTTTCCTGATTGATTACTTGATGCATATTGAATTTTGCATTTAGAATAAGTTTCTTGCATTATTTTGTTTCATGGCTTAGGTGTGTAATTTTTTTGATGTTTTCCAAGTAGATTTCATTCCTCCTAGGGTAGTATACCACCCCATCCCATGTTCTCTTTAAGTTGGATGATAAGTAGATCATAGGTATGGATGAGTTTTTGTAGTTCTCATACACTTTGACATAAGAGTGCATGTCCCCGTGTAGGATTCAAATGTTACCCATTCAAGGGTTATATAATACTAAAATTATTGAATTGGTATTAAACTCATCTAGACAAGTTTTTTCATATTCTCTTTCAAGCACTCATGTTAGCACAAGCATGAAGCATAAGAAGCCTTCCTTAATTTTTGTTGTAAAAGGAAATGAAACTCCCATGATCACTTGATACATGCATCTGTAATTGGATGATGTTTTGTCTAGAGTGATTGGTAACAGTGGTGTTCATTTAAGTAGAAATTACATTATTTTATATTCCCTCTAATTCATTGGTTTGATTTGTCATATTATCTAGGATAGGGTTTGTTCATTATAGTGTCATCTACCATAGTTGATTTTGCATTACTAGGTGGTTAGCTAAGGTGTTGTCCCATATTCGTCACATATATCATACTTTCCATTGAGTCCTTTACATCCATTCCACTCATGAAAAACGATTTTTCCCCATTCATGAATTGGATTCTTGTGATCATCATTTCATGGTAAATACAAAGCATGAAATCATGCAATACCTAGATTATGAATTAAAATGCCCATAGTTGTCTATATAATATATAAAGGGGCAAAGAGGTGAAGAACATAAATTAAATAAAGGTTGAATTCTACCTCATTATGTGGTTATCCCCTACTCCTTGGGTTGTTTAAGAGCATCTAAATGAAATGGACGTGTTAAATAAATCAAACACCTAATGAATTAGGGGGTATATTAAATGATGCTGAGGTAGGAAAACTCAATTGATCCTTCCCGATAAAGGATTTTAAAATTGTCCTAGCCTTAAGGTTAGACATTGATATTATAAATGACCTATACTTAAGTTGGCCTTGAGGATTATTGTCATGAATAAATCATTTCCATACCCTTTACCATGATTTTATGAACTTAACATATTTTTGCAACCTCCCAAGAAGTAGAACTTGGCTTAAGATTTGATGCATGTATTTGTTTATTTATTTTACTACATGGTAGATTAAGGAATCTTAAAAAAAAAAACCACCACTATGTCTTGTTGAAAAATTTGAGTAGGTTACACCATGTAACCAGTCATGAAGGGATCTCATCACCACTCCAATTGAAGATTCCATTAGATGCAATATCAATTGCGTTGGACACCTTAGTTCAACTCAACAAACTTTGAAGAATTAATGAGGTTTGAGAAATTTCCTAGCTTCCCGTTGCACATGATGATCAAATCCATGGTGTGGGAAAATAACGCTTCATTAGTTTATGGCTTGCATTATGGAATTTATCATGAATGAAAGAGTATTTCAATCATGAGTAGATTTTGGTGCCTCACATAATATAATTGGAAAGTGAACATGGAATTAGATTTGGGTCATGTTGAGATTTAGTTAAGGTAGTCAACTCTAACGATACTGCAACAGTTGGGGTTGCATATATTTTTCACATACAATTAGCTAAGTGGAAAGGCCACTTTGAGTTCATAGTATTATATATGGGTGAAGTTGAATTCATTCTTAACCAAGAGTTCCTAAGGAGAAGAGAGTTCATTCTCATTCCATTTATGGATAACTTGGTTATACTTGGTGGATGGAAGACTTGTGTTATGTGTGCAACCAAAATGAATCTAGTGGAAGGGTTTGGTTTATCTCTACACTAAGCATGAAGGGGGTGGTTAAGTGCCCAAAATGGAACTTTTTGTAACAATCATTAAGGAAGTGGATAAAGGTGGAGTGGGCACACCTGTTCCGCAACCACTTGTTGATATGTTGGTTGAATTTTTAAAACATATGCTTGTTCATTTCCAAAAGTGATCACACTTAGGCACATGATTGACCATTTATTGAGCTAGAATTTGGTTGAATAGAGATCTATATCAAATTTCAAGGCTTGAGGTGGAAGTGTTGAGATGGTAGTTTATGGAGTTTCTTAACATTTGAAGTCACCATATGGTGCACCTATTCTCTTCCAAAAGAAGGACACCCCATAGTTTAGGATGTGCTTGGACTACCACAAATTGAAAAATAAGACCATGAAGATTCAACACCCCTTACCTTTGGTTATGTTGGCTTAGGCCAAGGTATTCTTAAAAATTGAATTGAGATAGGGACACTATCAAGTGAGGATTGCAAAAAGGGATGAGGCAAAGACAACCATGGTGACAAGGTATGACAATTTTGAGATTATTCCTATGCCTTTTGGCTTGTGCAATTCCCCAACAATGTTTTTCACTTTGAAGAATGATGTGTTTATACCTTTCTGATACCAGAGATGACATTGTGGTGCTTAGTTAAAATATGGAAGACCATAAGAAAAAATTTGTGGAAGATTTTGAGGCACTAAAATATAACTAACTATAGAAGTCCAAGTTTGTCTTTAGGAAAACTAAAATTGCTTATGTCATTAGATTGGATAAGGTTGTATCCACATGGAGCCCATGAAGATAAAGACCATTAACAATTGGGAATAATACAAAATAGTTCACGAGGTAAGAATTTTCCTTGGTCTTTCTAATTATAATCATAGATTTGATGATAGTTACTCTAAGGTTTCAACAATATCCAATGACTTGTTGAAAAATAATAAGCCATGGAATTGCATGGAGAAGTGCCAGGTAGCATTTGCAAACTAAAGTGTAGACTTGTCTCAACACCTATGTTGAAATTGATAAAGTTTGAGCAGTCTTTTAAGGTGCAGATAAACACCATATAGTTTTCTATTAGAAGAGTTTTGTCATAGGAAGGTCATCTAATGACCTATTAGATTAGAAAGCTATAGTATTTCAAATGGAGCTACCCTATTCATGAGAAAGAGATGATCAAATTTATGCATTTCATACAAGCATGGAGGCACTATAATGTGAAAATGAACAATGTAATGATGAGAAATTTCACCATTCAATCGAAGTTATCACTTGAGCATTCATGGTGGAAAAAATTCTTGGTATAATTTGACATGTCCATTGACAAGTTAATGTAGTAGAAAACACCTTAAGTTGGGAGGCACAACTTGAAACCTTGGAGGAGGATAAGTTTTCAATTTCCATGGGTAATCAAGTACAGGTCTTAACATAATTGCAAAATAAGATAGAGGGATTGCACAATTATCTTGTAGCTTTAAACATCATGAAGCAGGTGAATGAAGGAACAACCCAATTTTTAGATGGATAATGTTTTATTGTATTTTGGTTAGTGCAACTATGTGCCTAAGTCATTTAATATTTGGAAGGAGCACTTAAGTCATTTAATATTTGGAATGAGCACTTAAGGAGCATCATAATTTGCCTTAGGCTGGACACCTAGGATAGTGAAGAAATTTGGAATTGTTGGGATGAGGTTATTATTATCAACATGTGAGGTGAGACATGGAAGAATATGTCTAGAATTGTCTTGTTTTCCAGAAAGACAAATTAAATACAAAAATTTAAGCCGGTATATTGTATCCTTTGTTGATTCGAGAGAGATGTTGAGCGAGTGTCTCAATGGGATTGATCATTTAACTTTTAGTTGCACAAAGGAATAATGGGATCATGGTAGTTATCCACCATTTTTCCAAGTATGCCATCTTCATGCCAAAAGAGGTGCATTGTGCTACAAAGGAAGTTGTAAATCTATTTTCCAAAAATATTGTGAAGTGTTGGGGTCTCCCATTAAGCATTGTGTTGGACACAGGAAAAAGGTTTACATGATAGTTTTGTGATCCAAATTGGATCCATGAAGAATAATCAAAGTACCATGACTGTATTATATTGGGACAAACCTTGAATTCAAGAGCACAAAGCGATCAAAAAAACCTCTAAACAGTGGTAGTTGGCAGCCAACGTGGAACGACGAGGACCTCAGTCAAAGCGCACTGACCGAGGCCCATGGAGACTGTGAAGGAGGTGAAACTGGCACCTAGGAAGCTCGGATAAACCCCTTGAAATGGAAAGGCCCCAAAGTGCTCGATCGCATGGAAGCCACAAAATTGTAGGGAAAAGCACAAAGGCTAAAGGCGGGACCCACACTCCAAAAAACGACAGTATGTATTGGGGGCACCCTTGGATGGTAAGCAGATTTGGAGAAAAGCGAGCGATTCCACTCAACACCCGACGCATGGCAAGCAGAGGAGAGAGAAAACTGCCTCTCATCACACGCTAACGATCGAGGAATTCAACCGCACGAAATGAATGAATAGCGTCGGATCTGGAGGCTCCAGATCTAACAGCTGAGAATGTGCCCGATGAAAGAACCAAATTTGATAGGGGATTAAGCTGAGATATACAAAAATTTGACCGCCGAGGTGGCAGATGAATCATTCCATGAGGAAACCTAAGAACCGAACCGATGAGGAAGAGTTGGCACAGTTCATAAGAGGACAAGTGGCCAATCCCTGTGAGCCATTGATGATGACGCTAAAACAGGGAATTCCAAGCGAACAACAATAGGCGATCTGACGGAGAAAGAAGGGGAATCAAACAGTCATAAGATTGATTTGATTTAAAGACATGAATAGACAAATCAGAAGACATCGAAGACAGGAAAAAGAGAATAAAAGGAAGAAGACAGAGAAGACAAGACAATGAAGCAAAAAGCAGAAAGATAGAGGGCCGAGCTGACCACAGGCAGCGTCGAGCACCAGAGAGCTTGAGAGGTTCAAGCCATCCTTGAGAGGATATATTGAGAACTGAGCACCACATTAGGCTCCTCCCATTGTAGACCAAAGAGGTCAAGAGTTGGTAAGGAAAAGAGTCTGTGTACTCTAGTGGCTTGGGGTATCCAAGAACCACCTTGCCAAGCAAATTCTGTTTCAGGAGACTCATATTGAGCTCCTTCATTGTAATTCTCTGCTTTAAAGACACAATAAAATAAGGCCACCATTGAAAGCTGGACCGGAGACGTAGCCTTGGAGGATAAGGTGAAATCCTTATTAATTTGTTGTGTTCTTATATTTGCTTACTGTGTTCCTCTAATGTTTTCCGATTCAAGTGTCTGTGTGTTTTGCAATCTGATCGATCTGTTGCCTAAAATAACATAGACACACACCAGCACATGAGTATGTAATACCTTCATTCAATAAATCTTTAACTGAGATCACTCATAGGGTGATTTTCAGATCAAGTGGTATCAGAGCTCTAGGCTGTAAGGTTAGACAAGCTTGTGTTGGTTTAGCTGTGAATGCTCACTAGATCAAAGCTCAAATTAGGAGAAGGAGAGTTGGTTGAAACTAATCCTGAAATTGGGAGAGTCTAT
>APFE030801682.1:88956-139849 GCA_000404065.3 Pinus taeda
TTTGATACCTTGTAATAAACAGATTACAGCTGAACAAACTACAAAACTATTCTTTGAACATGTATGGGTTCATTTTGGATTACCCACTTCCATTGTATCTGATCGAGACACCCGATTTGTGGGGAAGTTTTGGTCAAGTTTGTGGGAATTGATGTACACCAAATTGAAGAAAAGAACAAATTTTCATCCACAAATTGATGGCCAGACATAAGTAGTTAACCGGATAGTGATCTAGTTACTCAGAGGATATTGCAGCAAACATCCTAAGCTTTGGGATGAACATTTGTGTTGTGTGCAACATGCTTACAACAGAGCAAAACATTCTTCTATACAGAGATCTCCTTTTGAGACATGTTTTAGTTTCACCCAAAGGAATCCTTTGGATTTTGTCTTTGGTAAAGATACCACAGTTGAAGGACACAGGATGTGGATAGGGAAACTATGTTCATTGAACAAATCTAGGAGATCCACCAGGAAGTATATGAATAGCTGGAAAAGAGCCAAGCCAAATACAAGGCTAGGCATGACAAGCATCAGATGGAGCATAGTTTCCAAGTTGGTGACCAAGTTTAGCTGTATATCAGCAAGGATAGGATGCAAAGTGAAGGTAAAAAGTTAAAGCCCATCAGGTATGGACCTTTCAAAATACTTGAGAAGATTGGTGAAAATGCTTTTCACCTTGATCTACTAGCTTACATGCACATCTAATCAGTTGTAAATGCAGATTGCTTGAGATTGTTTGAACCCTCTTTAATTGAGGATCCCGAAGAGTAGAGTCAATTTCCTTCTATTGATGGCCTGCTACCTTAATATCTTAATGAATTGTAGGAAGACACAATTCTGGACAGGAAGTTGAGGACAACACGCAAAGGATATGTTGAGTAACTCAGAGTAGGGCTCAAGGGTTCAAAGCTGAGTAGTGCAAAGTGGATTAAGATTGGACAAGTGAGACAACAATACCCTCACTTAGTTGATGCTTGAAAACCAACTTTTGGTGGTCCAAAATCTTTTTCAGTGGGAAGGCCGTGATCCGAATTGGATCCATGAAGAATAATCAAAGTACAATGACTGTATCAGATCGGGACAAACCTCAAATTCAAGAGCACAGAGCGATTAGAAAAAGCTCTGAACAGTGGCAGTTGGCAATGAGTGTGGAACGATGAGGACCTCGGTCAAAGCGTGCTAACCGAGGCCCATGGACACTGCGTAGGAGGCAAAATTGGCACCTGGGAAGCCCAGATCAGGAAAACGAGGCAATTTTTGATGTGCGATTAGTGCTTAGCACTAATCTCGCATCGCTGGGAAAAACCCCTTGAAATGGAAAGGTCCCGAAGCGCTTGGTCGCATGGAAGCTGAAAAACTATAGGGAAAATCACAAAGGCTAAAGGTGGGACCCGCGTTCCAAAAACGGACAGTATGTATCGGGGGCACCCTTGGGTGATAAGTGAATTTGGAGAAAAGTGAGCGATTCCACTCAGCGCCTGATGCGTGGCAAGTAGAGGAGAGAGAAAACCACCACTCATTGCACACTAATGGTTGAGCAAGTCAATCGCGCAAAATGAGTGAATGGCGTCAGATCTGAAGGCTCCAAATCTAACGGTTAAGAACGCGCCCGATGAAAGAACCAGATTTGATTGGGGATTAAGCCGAGATCTACAAAGATTTGAGGTCTGATTTGACCATTGAGGTGGCGGATGACTCATTCCAAAAGGAAACTGAAGAAACGAACTGACGAGGAAGAGCTGGTGCAGTTTGCAAGAGGACAAGTTTGCAAGAGGACAAGTGGCCACTCCTTGTGAGCCGTTGATGATGATGCCAAAATAGGGAATTCCAAGCGAACAACAGCAGGCAATCTGACAGAGGAAGAAGGGGAATCAAATAGTCATAAGATCGATTGGCTTTAAAGCCATGAACAAACAAAGCAAAAGACACTGAAGATAGGAAAAAGAGAAGAAAAGGAAGAAGACAGAGAAGACAAGACAGTGAAGCAAAAAGCAGAAAGACAGAGGGCCGAGATGAACATAGGAAGTGTTGAGCACCAGAGAGCTTGAGAGGTTCAAGCCATCCCTAAGAGGATCTGTCAGGAACTGAGCACCACATTGGGCTCCTCCCATTGTAGACCAAAGAGGTCAAGAGCTGGTAAGGAAAAGAG
This sequence comes from Pinus taeda, assembly GCA_000404065.3. Classification (NCBI taxonomy): domain Eukaryota; kingdom Viridiplantae; phylum Streptophyta; class Pinopsida; order Pinales; family Pinaceae; genus Pinus; species Pinus taeda. Next base: position 91,109 of record APFE030801682.1, read on the forward strand.
TCTGTGTACTCTAGTGGCTTGGGGAATCCAAGAACCACCCTGCCAAGAAAATTCTGTTTCAGGAGACTCATATTGAGCTCCTTCATTGTAATTCTCTGCTTTAAAGGCACAATAAAAGAAGGCCACCACTAAAAGCTGGATCAGAGATGTAGCCCTAGAGGATAGGGTGAACTCCTTATTAATTTGTTGTGTTCTTGTATTTTCTTACTGTGTTCCTCTGTTGTTTTCTGATTCAAGTGTCTGTGTGTTTTGCAATCTGATCAATTTGTTGCCTAAAATAACATAGACACACACTAGAACATGAGTTTGTAATACCTTCATTCAATAAATCTTTAACTGAGATCACTCATAGGGTGATTTTCAGATCATTTTGCATATATTGTCCAAGCTTGTTGGAATGAAGTTGTTGATGAGTTCAAGGTACCATTTGTAGAGTAACGTGTAGACCAATTGCATTAATATTTTGGATGATTACTTGAGGCACTTTGTGTGGGCAAACTAAATGAGTCAGGAAAAATTGTTAGATGTTGCCCAATTTAGTTACAACATGAAAACTAGCTCAATGATGGGATATAGTCCATTTGAGTTGGAAAATGAGTAGTGACCTTTGAATCTAGATACGATTCTGCAAGGTTGTTATGGGCATAACTCATTAGCCTTGGGGTTCATGAAAGGATAATAGGACAAATTAGCGATAACCCATGTTTCATTGATGAATGCCTTGGAATGGTTGAAGAATTATGTGGATCATCATAGGTCAGACATAGAGTTCAAAGTGTGCAACTTGGTCTTGTTCAAGTTGGGTAGAGATAAGTTTAAGATACGTAGCAGGATGACTAGTGCCTTGGTGCATAGGTTTGAAGGTCCATCTAATGTCTTTGAGAAAATTGGAAATGTCACCTACAACTTGGAATTGCCAACCACATGAGAGTTTGTCATTTATTTTTCCATTTAAGAAAAATGAAGCCTTATAGGATTGATGAAGGTGATCCTAGTAGGGTTGCACCATACCAAGCCCCTATATTGATTTAAAAAATTTTGGAGTTTGAAGTGGGGAAGATACTTGCACATAGGACCTCCTTATTTAGAAAAAAGTCAAAGCATGAGTATTTTATCCATTAAGGAGAAAAAATTAAAGACAAGGAATAGTTTAGAAAGGTGGGAGGCATTGTGATAGTATGAAGATAGGGTTTTAGGAATTGAGAATTGACACCTTGGATAACTTAGGTATGTGTATATTAGACATTGCTAGGATAGTAACAAGTTTCCCGAGGGAGGATGTAAGACCTTCACCTACAGATGGAAAGAGGCACACTACCATGCTAACCATAAAAGGTTGCCACAAATAGATGGAATACTAAATGCGCTTACTTGATTTATTACACAGAGTGGTGACAAATCCATGTTGCTTATAGAAAAACAATAAGATGCCTTGGGCACACAAGTTGGATATGCAAACCCAAAGGAGTGACATGTCCCATCATGTGTAGAAGTTTCCTTTGGATGGATTGAGATGTGACTGGATGCATTGGCCCACTTAGATGCACTTGGGTTGCACTTGGGCACAGAAAGATGGAACCATGGGGTAATCTTGATGGGCTCAAGATCACTTGGGTATATTGATCAATGACCTGGGTGGATGGGATGATTGGGTGGGCTTGAGACAACTTGGGGATATACCCAACACCAGAAAAATGATTTGACAATTGGTCAACTTGAGGTGAACTCGGTTCGACTTGGTACAATGGGCTTGCTAACACACAACAAAGTTAGTATAAGTAAGTGGAAACCTCTTTGAGCTAAGGCATAGATGAGAAACAAGAGATACAAGAGTCATCAAGTGGTCTTAAGTAGTGAAGTTTTAAGGTTAGGGATTACATCAACTTGCATTTCCTATGTGATCCAGTGATGGAATAGGACCTGTAGGAGGTAGACTTGTGGATGCTTCAAACATTAGATGAAATATTGACTAATTTTAGTCAATTTCCATTATAGTTCTAGTTAATGAATGAGCTACAAGTGGATGGGAAATTCTCCTTTGTTCTACTTGTACTATTTTTCTATAATCAAGAGTTAAGGAATTTATCTTGGTGCACATCCATACTTGTGTTGTTTGGTTGTCTAATGTGTAATGAATGTTGTTGTTCCTTGTATACTTGTATTAGTTAACTTGTGAAATTGGCCTAGTATAAATATTGTTTGGATGTTTTAAGGATGTGGTTGAACATATTCTTAGTGTTTCTTGTTGGGTGATTTAAGTTGTGTAGGACTTGGCATTGCATCTAACTACTAGAGCTTAAAATGAAGTTATGGGAAAAATTACATGAAGAGGTGTAGTCTAGTTGTAGTAGGTGTAGGTTAATTAAGCCAATATGGCCAACGTAGCATAGTGCCACCAGATTGAAGATAATGAAACAAAATATTCAGGAAAAACTCTTAGGTTTCTGATAGGTTGGATCCATTGGTGAGGAGTGAGAATGTTTTCACCAATGGGCGAGGTTTAATTCCTCTTGGGGTTGTTATTAGAGCCATAGGGTGACCTTGATGTAGTGGTTGCACTCAAAGAAATTATATTAAATTATCTCATGGTCGTTGCACACATAATTCAATCAAATGCCACTACATTTCCCTTCAATTTTCAAGGAGGAACATGGATGGTTAGGGTGTGTATATGGCTTGTAGGAATGATGTAGAAATTTTGGTTTATTTGTTTGTTAAATGTTAGTTTTCCCAGCAAATTTAGTTGGATGAAAAATATATAATAGGTCACAAGAGTGAATAAGGAGGAGATACTCTAGAATCATGCCTAAAGAAGTCATTGGATTGAAAGGATTTGAAGAATTTATGGCTTTTACCTACACCATAATATTGAATTTACCTAGCTACAAACTCCTAGATTTCCAAAGAAAATAACATTCCTCCATTTTAGGTTTCTTCTTAAGTGATAACTATGAGCATGCTTGTATTACATTGACGTTCCAAAAAAGTTGATGTTGTTTGAGAAATTAATTATAGATAAATCCAAAGGATGTGGTGTCTTTATAGGGGCCAACTAGGGCTCTAATGGGCTTAATGGAGCTAGGTGTGCATTATATATTTATGATGATCATTTATGTGAGATTCAATGTTAGGATGGTAAAGGTTTTAATTAACATGCAAAATTTACTTTTGATGTCTTATTCAATGTGCAAAGGAGAAAAATGTTTAGATTTATGGAGACTCGAAGTTTGGTCATTCAATATATAATTGGGGATCTTAATTTGTCAAACATTTTTCTTAGGCCTCTTAGGGAGTAGTTAAAATCTTACTATAAATACCTTTCATGACATCCCATTTAAACATATTTATTGAGTGTTTAATTATAAAGTAAATGCATTATCTAAAGAGGCATTTTAGAAGGTGGAACATTCTTTTTCTATGGAGGAGCTAAGAGGAGGATCATATGTTTCCTTTTTAGTTAGTTTGAAATGAGTTTTGAAACTCCTTTTTTTGGAAGTTTTTCTTTTTTGATAAAAATAACGAGAGACTTAGTATGCTATTTTTGTTAGTCATTAAAAAAAAGAGAGAGGATATTTTGGTATGTTTTTCTATATATATTGAGAACATATATGGAAAGTACTTTGCATAATATAACAATATCTCAAAATTTTTATTGGCATATGAAAGATGTATGTTTTATATTGGGGCTAGGTCATATTATTATAAGGGAAAAGTTTAGTTTTTTTTTTAATATCAAGTGTAGAAGGCAAGTGAAGAATGTGACAATTCATACTTTTGAATAGAAATCATCTTTTTTTTTGGGTTTTTTTTGGAAAACTCTCTATAGCAATGCCTTTTATTCTATTAAGTGTTGGAGCTCGAGGCATCATATAAAATCCAATGGGAACTCATGGTGTTCTCCAACAAAGATTACTTTAAGGATAATGATAAATGAGTTATTGACAAAGTACACATTAACCATATGCCCAAATACTTAATTGGGGAGGTGGATTCTTTTGATCAAGAATTGATCCCCTTTGAGGAAATAAGATATACGAGTGATATGATCCCAAGAGGGGTATATATGGGGTTACATGTTTATGTGAAGGGTTAAATGTATATGTAACAATGTTCATCCTAATAAAGGGCTCACATGTACAATGAATAAGATTATGTATATATAGAGGTCAATATATTCATTGTGAATATATGCATATGATTTAGATATATGAATGTATTGGGACATCCAGAAGAAGTTCCCCCATTATATAAGGAGTTATTGTGTGATTCATATTTGTTATCTATTTTGGAGCTCCAAATCCATATCTTGTGTACATTATGTGTAATTTATTTTACTAAGCTATATTAAGGATTTGGTCCATAACATTTGGTATTAGAGCCTCATAAGATAATGTGATTGGGATATGGAACATCCTTTCCAAATGGATCTTAAAATCTCCACTTACTTTGCAAAAATGGTTTTGAGGAATAATTGTTTGAATCTTAGTGCCTTAAACATGGAAAGTAAAAGGCCATTCAACCCAATCATGTGATTTATCAAAATTAATCCAACGAAGAAAGCATTAAGACCAAGGTAATGAGCACACTCCATGCTTTCCCAAATGATAACAATGTTTTCTAATATGAAGAGACCCTTGGAAAATCTCATTCATTCTACGTGGATTATAATTGGAAGAATATGTTTATTGCCCAAGGCCAGTCATAAAGCTATAATTTTAAAACAATACGCTCAATAGAGTTATTTTTATTTTATTGGTGATCAACGCAAGGCCACCAAACTTTTGAAATGAACTTGATTAAATACTTGTTAATGGAAGCACCAACGAATTTCTTTTTAATGGATTATTTATGCACTTATGGGACTTAGGCTTAATAAAGTCCATCATAAATTTGTAACTTTTGCACAAAAAGTCACTCAATATTGCTTCATCTATCTCCATTAGATTAGTTGTCATCTCTTCCAAATTCAAGATTTCTCTTACATTCTCTCTTCCTTTTTAGAGGATTTTTTGTTCTTTGAGATTGTTCTTGGTGTCAGATTATGTTTTTTTTTTATTATAAATGATTGAATAGAGAGTGTGTTCAAATTTGAGAACCATGGGACAATAGGTTTGGATAGACTAGTCAACAAGTTACTTTCCAACCAAAATAGACACATTTTTGTGTAAAGGGATTAGTTGATGAATAAGAAATATATATTGAAAGAATTAAAACATTAAACTTATGCTCAAATCTATTAATGAAGAAGACACACTAGAAAAATATTTTAGCAATCATACATTTTAATAGTCAACAATTATACAAAATACCTAACATAGAATTTGACCAAGAATTACATGAAAAAAAAGAATCTAACCAAGAAGAGGTACGATATAATCATATTTATTCTAGCTTAAATATCTTTACTTATCAAAAAGTTGTAATTGACATAAGGGAACATTTATGCTCAACTTCCGCCTCTCAAAGAGTAATTCATCTAACTTCATACAATTGTATAGATGAAAAGACTACAATTTATAAGAAATAAATTAACAAAGAGAAAAAAATATAGATTGCAAATAACTGAAAAGAGAATCTATTATGACTGATCATAAAAACATTTCCAATAGAGTTGATTACAAAATGTAGTACCACTCAATCTTTCTAAAACCCAATCCTTGTTCAAAGTTTCTTTCTTACATTTATACAAAAATATTACATCATATATTCATTGTAGATGCAATGTTTTAGGAACTAATCTATAAATTAATAAAATAGTTCAACCACTTGAACTAATCATCTACCAGCGATACCTCATTCCAACTATATTTCGATGATATAATATTGGAAATTTTATGGAAAAAAACTTGGCCAACTTGTCCCATTTCACTCCAACTGGATGGTGAAACACTGTTAATTTTATATAAGTGACATGTAGCTTAATATATTTTTGACAATTGGGAACAAGTGGAAAAGGATTTTGCACCTGGAAAAGGAGGAAGAAGTCATCAATCAACTTGTCAACGATGGTTTTCCCTTTTAGAATTCTTTCCATGTGTAAATGTGCTGCAACCATTTCTCTAAACAACAATTCCTTGTATGTTTATAAATATATTCAACTTTCATTCAATTCCCAATGAGATGGAAGACCCATTTCCACCAAAGCACTGGATTTACTAGTAAATGCATCTACATTTTTTTCACTATTTTGAATTTGTCTTGGGCCCACTGAAGATTTTTTTTTTTTTTTGGTTAAAACTCCATTAGTTTCCATTACAATTGAAGTTTTTCTTGAACTCCCAAAGCTTGCAACTGTTCCCAGGTCTTGGAATTGAGAAATTTAACAATTTGTTGGCCATATGTGGTTTGTTTCCTAATTTAGTTTGGGCTTGCTGGACAAATTGCTCTATAATATAAAACAAATATGATTCATCTCCCATTACTCTAAAAAAATTCCACATCCCTAAAATTTTAGTGACAATCTCATCCCATATAATATGCCTTGCTTCAATCAAGGCTCTTGTACCTACTAGTTGATTCTACAATTTCTTCTTTTGCTGTTGAAGTCTAGATTTTAAATCTTGATCAAGATTTATGGTCACATTCATGTTAGGTACCCGCTCCTTAAAAATACAAATTTATTCATTTCTGATTGAAATTATCCTTTTAACATTTTCAATCTCCACATCTTTCAAGCTCAAATCAGACATAGTCTCATCTAAATTTTTAGATGGATCTTCAGGGGTTAATGGTGTTAATGGGGTTGCTAGATAAATATATTCACTTTTTTCACTCGAAAAATATGTTCACTTTTTTCTTTTGATAATATTTTAATATGTTTTTCATAATTTTCCACCTTATTCAACTTAATGATTATTGTTAATAACTATTCTTTTTCCTCCTGCGATGTCTACAATTTAGATGTCTGTACATGCTTTATGTTGGAGATTTTTAATATTCTCCTTAATAATTGAATATCTGCATTACTTGATTAAAATAGAGCTTGTTTTGAGGTTACATCTTTTAGGTATACTTCCTGCTTGATTATCTACTACTCTAATTCATCTATTTTAATATGTTTAGTCCTTGTTGTAATCTTCTCTTGCTTGAGTTGAGTAGTACTTTTTGAGACCATATTTTCTATCTTCGATACATTTAATGCAATGTTTTTAAGGATTCTAAATATCATCTCACCAATTTGTCTATGCTGGTCCATTTATTCTATCAAGTGTATCTTTAATTATATTGTGAGTTTAGTTGCTCTATAATCTTCTTTTGTTCTGACCACTTGAGTTTTTGGATCTATTGATACAACCATCTTTAACTATATTTTTTTATAATATAAGGCAGATACCAACCTTGTATGAGATGAACTTGACTCTTGTTTCCAAAGCTCTTAGTATAAATGTTGATTTATTTTGATATTTTTATTCTTAATTTCCATGAATTGTGAATATATATTATCTTTCCTTCTAGAGGCTAAGGGTGACATTGTTGCCTGATTTGCTTGAATTGTAGATGTTGTTGGCATAAATTCCCAACTAAAAGTAGGATCACTTGATTTTTCTTCTTCTACACTCTGTATCGACATTTTACTTCTCCTTCTTCTGTTCATTGCCTCTTTCGAGATTGTTGATTCTCTTCTTGTGTCTCAGAAATTTCTTAAAGACTTTGTGTACAAGTTATTTTTAAACTCTTCTCTTTTGTTTAAGGAGCTTTCAAAATAATAGGTTGAGATGCTTGTCCAAGTTTTTCATTTTTCTCTATACTTTGGGTTTGTTCCATTTCCTAAGTATCATTATTAGCCACTCTTTCAATTTTTGGTTTGGAAATATGTATGTAAGGTGCGAAGCCTAGTTTGGCTCTTCGAGCTAATATGAATCTGTGAGGATCATAAGATCAAACCTCTCCTTGAGAAAACATGATATGTATGATCATTTCCTCTTCCTCTTAGAGAGCAGTTTTGGTGTTAACAAGAAATGGGTCCACCTCTTTCTTTACTTTAAATATAGCTTGATGTTTGTTAGATATAAAATGTAGTTGATTTGAACTCAAACTTTATCTGATGTATCCAAAATAAAAAATCACCATAGACAAAAAATTTGGAAGTCAATAAGGTTGAAGCTCACAACCATATATCCCAATCTCTGTAAAATCCTTAAATAAAACCCAATATCCAACTCTAGTATCCGGGATAAGCTAGATAATTATTTTTTATACTGGGAAAAAATATTGGAGAAGATTCTCCACACATCATAAAATATGCAATTGAGATGAATTTAGTAATAAAAGTAGAAAATCCTGGGTTTTGGGGTTTCCTTTCAACGATAGAGATTCAATAAATAACAAAACTTTGATGTCCATTTTCATCTTAAAGCTGTAAATGTAGGTCGGAGAATCTTCAACTTGAAAATAGAGAAACAAATAAAGTAAGAAGGATTGATACCTAAAATACTTAGTCAAATTGCACTGAGACAATTAAAAGTTTATGGCATTTGGAAGGTATTAATGGAAGTGGAAACTAATAAAGATTATTTAATAGGGAAAATGGACACTAAGTACCCTACAACATTTTCATCAACAAATTGATCATGATCAAACCCTAATAAACAACACACCATGGATATATTTTTTCTTGTAAATTTAGGGAAAATTCTAGAAGCACATGGTGGTGTAGTTTCTGGACATGGAGCATCGAGAGGTAGAAGTAGGGTTTCTTTCTCTTCTAAAGTTAATTCACGATAATTAAAACTGAGAGTATCTTGTTTTAAGGGTTCAATTTTATTTGACACAACTACCCTAAGAATTTTTTGATTGATTGAGAATTTATAGAACATAGAATCTCCATTCTTGGATATGATGACTTGTTTACTTGAAATGTAATTATTAACACACCAGGTTAGAAACTTAGGGAAAGGATAAGTCTGAGGGACAATAAATTGAGCCAAATATAATTCCCAAACCAAAGAAATCCCTTGCATGTCTGTGAATCATTGATAATCACATTCCTTTAGTTCGTAAAGGTCACATTCACATGGGCGTCATGAAATTTGATTTGAATTGGTGGTTCAGGTTGGAATTGGCCTTTGGTAGCTGTGAATGTGATAAATTGTTTCTTTTTCCCTTTTATAGTCGAGGAAACCTTTCTTTGAAACATGGCACCTTCTAATTGGGTAAAGACCACATGAAAATATGTTCACACTTATTTTTCAAATTTGGATGACATTATTTTTACCTAGGTTACACGTAGGCTAACAGTTGGATGCCACTTGGATGCCTGTTAGCTGGTGTCACCTACCTTTCAACTCCACTAGTCACACATCGAATTCATTGGTACCACATTGCCCTAGGATGGTTATTTTTTTTTGGGCGGGCAGGGGGGTTTGGGGGGGAGGGGTTCGATAGTGGTTTTGGAAAATATGGGTGGGGAAAGGGGTGTGGGAACGGATCTATCTATTAAGCACCATGTTGCCTCCATGGTTTACCACTTCAATGGCATTTCAGACCCTTGTATGTAACCATCATTGATGTTGGGGGCCCTTAAATTATCATTAACCATATATATGTGTGCCTTGATGATGCACTATCCAAGATGCTTGATGTTTAATAAATAATGTGAATGGGGTAGAACATAATTGACTTATAGATTTATTTAATAAAAAATAGATTTTTGAACTTGTACAAGATGAAATCTTAAACAAATGCAAACCATAAATTCTTAAAAGTTCTATGCTACAACACTAGCTCCATTTGGAGACAGGTTCTCATCATGAGATGCTGAGAACTGCAGAATAGTTCCTTCAATTCGGATTATGGAGTTATATGTTGTGTTAACAAAAATGTCACAATTTCTAATGCATCCAATCCACACTGATATTTACAATGTGAACAATGAACAAGAACCTCTAAGACTATTCTGAAGACCGAGTGAAATGTTGAAGATACTGCCCATTCACAGGTAGTGAAAGTATTTCTCCATCTAGATCCTAAATAATGAAATTATTGTTTTCTTTGACTTCTATAATCTTAAAGGGGATGGACCACAAGCTTTTGAATTTCCCATGGTTTCCTTTGTCTTCTTTCCAAGAACCCCATATTATTACTAGATCACCAGGATTGGACTCTCCTTCTTTGGATCTTCTATCAAGCCTTTTTATTTTATTTTATCTTGATAATGTTGCAATTCCACTTTTACATGTTCTCTATCTTGCCGCCATTCCATAATTTATTTATTTTCCTTATAATATCATTATATTCTTCAAATAAATCCTGTAATATATTCATTTTAGGAAAGGCAAGTTCAGAATAGGAAAAATGGTATCAATTCCATATACCAGTTGAAATGGAGTTTAATCTGTAGACCTTTTGGTTGAGACCCTATTTGCCTAAAGTGCATATTTAATATTTACATCCCAATTTCTCTTATTGCATGACAAAACCTTCCTAATTATTTTCATTAAATTTTTGTTTGAATATTCTACTAGCCCATTTCCTTGAGCATTATAAGTTGTTGAATGACTAAGGATGATATTATACTTTTCACATAAATTGATGATGTTCATTGACTTGAAAGCTTGAGCATTATTTATAATAATATTTCTTGGGAATCCAAACATTGATAGAATATTTTCTTCTAGAAATTTGATCACAACTGCATCTATTATAGCCCTAGTTGGGATAACTTCCACAAATTTGTTGAATTAATATATGGTTGTGTTTATCCATTTATGCTGTCTATTGGAAGGTGGATGGATTTCTCTTATAAATCAAGGTCGCATTGTGCAAAGTGTGCTTCTATTGGAACAATAATAAATGGAAATATGGGGAGCTTCTGACTAATTACAAATATTTGACATTGTACATAGGATTGAACTCTAGCATTTAATTTTGCAAACAACTTGGCCCAATAAAAGCTTGCTCTCAATATATTCTGGGCTATTTCTCTCCAAGCATAGTGTCCTCCACATACTCTTTTATGAAATTAATCAATTATCCCATCAGATTCTTCCTTGGTTAGACATAACAAAAACACACCTAATGGATCCTTCCAATACAACTAGTTATCTATAATGCGAAACATGATAGCTTGAAGTTTTAAAGATCTCATTTTGGCCCTGTTTAATTTTGGTGCACATTCTAAATTCTGCAAATAAAACACAATATCATTGTACCACATTAATGAACAAAATTTGTCTTTTACCCTCAAGAGAGATTTTTGTGGATTCTTTCTAATAGGTTTTATTAGAGAAAGTTATTGTTGGATTCTTCTCTCTAATATTATCTTAAAGAGAATTTGAAATCTGCATCACATAATTTATTCCTAATATTCGGCAATTTGATTATGTTAACATTTAACCAATCCTGTATGGTGTATTTGGTAACACATGAGTCCCAAATCCACCTTCCTTATAGTTGGTTTCTTCCTACAAGGAAATATACAAACAATGAATTATGTTAGTGATTAAACATGGAATAACAAAGCATTGAATTGATTGAAAGCAATGCATTTAAAAAAAAAAAAAAACTTGAGACGAGCTTAATGAAGCAAAAAAATTCAACAAAGGAGTAGTAAAAGGGTCCTCTTTATTGATTACTGGTAGTGGAAGAGTTACAAATGAATTTCAAAGGAACTTGAAGAGAGTTGATTGAGTAATGGTGCTCAATAGCTCTCAACAAGGATTTCCCCTTCTCAATCTCTTTTTGCAACTCTTGCTCTCTCAAAGAAGCAAATAAAACTCTCTCAAATGGTGGAATCCTCTTAGCACTCACATATGCTTCATTTCTTTGGAGCAATTTTGGTAGCACAAAAATGCACAACTTCTTCGTTTTGGCTCTCCATGCTCTTGAATTTATAGAATTTTTGAACACTCTCTCCTTTCTTTAGCTCATCATTGAGCTATTTTGGCTCATAAATGTAATGGGAGCTACGATCCTCTTGTCATTAAGGCTTCTTGGGGCTCAAGGATCAAATGGTCAGACAATCATGTCAAGAGTTTGAGTGCTTTTAGAGCAAATGAACCTCCTAAGGTTCTAATTGGGCTCTCTACCACCCTCGTAGATATCGAAGAAAAACTTGAGAGGGTGCAATGAAATGTCTTTGGAACACTTGCGGGGGTTGATTTTTTTTTCGTAATTTTTCCAGCTCAAAATGTGTCCTTTGTACGTTTTTCTTACTGACTTTGAATTCCTTTCATTGTGTATAAGTGAGTGCACTAATTTTTTATAATAATAGTTGCCCCCTAATGTGTGAGGTTAGGAGAAAGTGTATAGCTGGAATACATCACGTTCTGTTGTTACTGATGATGAGTCCTGCCTACTTCTTGGGAGAGAGAAACTTGTTGTGGAGATGATTAGGGGAAAAGATATTGACTAAGAACTGAAAGAAAACCAACAACTACGAAGAAACGTTTTTACAAAAGTTTTTATATTAGGCAGGCATGTCTTATGCATGTTATGAGGACTTTGACTAAAATATTATAGATACATAGGAAATTCCTATCAAATCAATGTTGAAGTGGCTATCAGTTGAAGAATATATTTGCTTTTTCCCTTAGGGGAATTTTTGGAAAATAGTCTAAACTGGGTGCCCCCATGCATCACATACAATGCACTGCCTAAAAAGGTGTGATCTGGATACATGGGTCTTCAAATAAATGAGAGAATTGTAGGTTTTAAACCCATACAAAAATTACCTGCATACGAATTCTAAAAACACATAAACAATTATGAGAGCATAAAACATAAAACATATATACACAGAGATTTTCCCTTGGATCCCAAAACTAGGACTACTAGATTGATTTTTCATTATATTCCTTTCAATGTTACAATACATATATATACATGCCAAAGCATCCACAAACCCCAATCCATTAACCCTGGATTAGAACATAACCGTAGTTCCCTTGAACAGATCTACAAAATACCATGGACAGAAAACCATCATGCCCAAAACCATGTGCGAAATCCATGCACAAAACCATATGTAGGCCTTACCACCTAATATAGGGTCCAAAAAAAAAATTTTATTGGGGCACTGCCCTCGACCCGCTAACCTCCCAAGAGGGGTGGATTCCACCCCCCATACTACACTTGACGCAACGTACGAGGTGGCTCATCACTCCCCTATGACTCCCCCATGCATGGGGTAGTCGTGGAAAGAATATAACATGCACCCAACATTCTCCCACTTGTTGTTTTCTTTCCACAAAGGGTCACATAAGAGCTTAGTCATTAGTCCAGCCCTACAACACCCATCATTTCTCTACACCAAGAGAACTTCTCATTGCTCACAAACTTTGTCAATGCATCTGCAATATTCTTGAAAGTGTCCACCTTTACCAGCAACACCTTTTTGTCTTCAAACCGTATCCCTCACAAAGTGATACTGAACAAAAATGTCCTTTGTCTTTAAATGATAAGCATGGTTATTTTCCAAGAAAAATCCACTTTGGATGTCACAGTCTATCCTTATTACTCGCTATACTAACCCCATAATTGAACACAATCTCTGAAACTGAACTGCTTCCTTGCTTGCATGAGTGGATGCCATGTATTCTACCTCTGTAGTTGAAAGTGCCACTATAGACTCTCTCTTACTCATCCAACTAACTGCACCTCCAAATAGGTTAACCACATACCCACTTGTAGATCTTCTTTGATTCATATCTCTAGCCCAATATGGATCAACAAAGCCATGGATGTCCAAAACTTTGTCCAATCCCAGTCTTCCTTGAAAGCACAAACCATAATCACTAGTGCCACACAAATGCCTGAAAACCCACTTCACTGTTGTCCAATGATCCTTTCCTATTTTTGACATAAACCTGCTCAATACTCCCATTGCATGTGCAATGTCTGGTCTAGTACAGACCATTTCATACATTAGGCTACCGACTACACTTGCACATGGAACACATGACATGTTCTCTTCCTCTTCATGTGTCTTGAAAGAATATAACACACACCCAACAAGAATTGCAATGGTCATAAAGTATGATATTCCCTTGATGTGAAAATTTATGCTAGTATTGAACATTAGGGGGACTAGTGAAATCAGTGGGAAATGAGGTTTCCCATTGTTCCACTCGAAACTATCCGCAAAAAGGTGGGGAACAACTATGGTACTACTTCGATTCTAGAAGATGAGTGTTGATGTCAACAGAAAAGAAGCGCCAACAATCCAAAAGACAATTCCAGGAAATACATAGGAAGTTGAGGTTTGTATTGTAATATGATGGGTCAAAGACATGATAACGAAGGTTGACAGTATATAAGGGATACAAAAAACTTCATGAGGTTGGAACTATAATGTGGGTGATGACAGTCAAATAAAAAATCTAAGGGATCAACCCTTGGGGTTGGGAGGATGTCTAGGAAGTATATGTATTTTTCAATTGTCATGGTGGATGAGTGAAAAAATGGTGGTCAATGATGTGGGTATGGGGTGAGTAAAAAGTGAGGTTCAACCAAGGGCGACTAGGGAATTCCACTAGGTACTTGAGAAAAAAATATGAATGGGAACCCTTTTCCAAAAAAAATCTTTGTACAATTGCCAAAAGAATTTAAAAGTTGTTTTGGATGTACAAACACGAAGATGGGTACCCCAAGAGTAGGGCGGCTTGCGTAATGATGTAGGTGGGTATCTGCAGAGGGTGGGGGCCCCACTGTCTAGTCTTAGTGTGAGGTGAATGAAATAGATATGGTAACACAAATGATCTAATGTGATGTGGGGGGATGGTAGGCCAAGTGCAGAATGTGGTGTTGCATTCATGATGATCCAAAAAGGATGGTAGCCCAAGAGGAGGTGATAAGAAATAAGGTGAAGAAGTGAGATGAGGGTTATCTTCAAATTGTGTGAATAATTGGCTTCCGAGCCTAAAAAATTGTTCATGGATGCCAATAATGTAACAATGGCTACTGAATGGGGTAATCCATGTGGGTGAAATCTCTACCAACCAACGAGAACATTTATCGTGTGTGAGTGGGTGGTGCAATGAAATAATGTCAGGGTATGCAAAGTTTATGAGGAAACCCATCATGCCAGTGAAGAAGGATACCTTGAATGTCGAGTGTCACACTACGAGTCTCAGTTTGGTGTTAAAGTTGTTATTAAATTGCAACCTAGAAACTAATACCCTAAGTGAAAACATCTTCCTAAAATAATATGTATACTTAAAATATTGAAGAAGATGTAATGAAATATATAGATAGGTGCGCCTGATGACTACTCTAAGTGTGAAACATGCCCAAAATGAAAACTTTTGATGAATTGAAAGGAGGGCATCATGGTGTAGATGAGAAAGTATTGATCCCAATGCCACTGATGGTTTGTTAAAAGAAGATAGTGGGCTCTCATAAATGCCTCTAGAAGAAAGTATACAAAGGTGTATATAAGGGTGATGGGGCCTAGATTTCCACCTCATTTGTACCTGTTGACAAGGCACTTGGTGTGGAGCCCAGAGTCCATTTCTAAATTTGGGGTAAGCTAGAGTGTCCTTTCATCATTTGAGGAGAACTAGGTTAGTCATTGTGGAACCCCCTTTGTGAACATATAGTTTTAGGTTAGATGGGTTGTACAGGCTGGCTTGTATGAACCATTATAAGAAAAAATTCCTAACCCTCGTGGGCTACTGATTCATAGTCACACGAGATATGTTGGGTTAGGAAAGGAAATCCATGATGGTATAGTGGCTAAAGAAGGTGTGACTATGATGGTCTTACAGTGAGAACCCTTGCAAAGGGGCCTCACGAGTTAGGTTGGTATAACAACGATAATGGTCATGAATATAAAAGAAATAGGTGCGAGATCCCTTGCGCCTGTTAGTAGGACATATGTGAGGCCTTCATTATTGTTTTCCAAACAATAACGAGGGTCTTCCTATATGAAAATTTGGTGTTTTTGAGAGTTTTTTTTATTGACCTCATGGGGGCCACACTCACAAGATGGTGCTATCGAGGGAGAGGGATTAGTGAGATCTCCATGAGGACATTGCTGCAAATTCCTAGGTATAAGTGACTTTGGTTGGCTGGGGTTTATTGAAGGTTTTTTAGAATCCACTGCTGAGGTTCAATATCGCGGCATGGAAACTGGCGCACCAAGTGTTCGATATTAGAGCGTCTAACCTCCCCATCTAGGTGGAGGTGGAAATATATTTTATGACCATACTACTACTTTTAGGTGAGTTTTATATTATTTCCACAACTGGACCCACGTGTAAAGCTAAGGGGTTGGAGGGGGGGAAACCAACCCCCCCCATTGTGTCGGGTACAATGGGGGTGACAATCCCCCCTGTTGGGGGGTTTGCAGGTGGGAAGTAGCCGTATTGCATGGGGTCCGAGGTAGCACCCAGGAGATTTTTTTGGACCCTAATTAGGTGGGTAGACCTACTTATGGTTTTGGGCATGATGATTTTCTACTCATGGTATTTTCTATATCCGGTTAAGGGAACTACAGTTATGTTCTAATTCATTGTTAATGGATTGGGATTTATGAATGCTTCATTATTATATATCTCTCTCTCTCTCTCTATATATATATATATCTATTTTAATTATAATTATATTATATATATATATTATTTATATATTATATATATATATTTTATATTTATTATTATATTATATATATATATATTATATATATATCATTATGTATATATATTTTGTAACATTGAAAGGAAGATAATGAAAATTCAATATGGTAGTCCCAATCTTGGGATCTAGGGGAAAGCCTCTGTGTATTTGTTTCGTGTTTGTCACCATTGTATATTTTTTGTTTTTTAAGAATTCGTTTGCAGGTAATTTCTGTATAAGGTTAAAACCTACATTTAGTATGAGAGCTGTTTCAGATTTAAGGGGATGCCTTTGTTGTTGAGGGGTTTTTCTTGGGCCTATGGTAAACCCTGTTTAATGGGAGATTTGCAGGATCGATTCTTTTGGTGAAAGAAGATGGTGAACACTAAAAAGATAGAGATCGATAAATTTAATGGTCAAATTTTTGAGTTATGGAAACTCAATATGGAGGATTTACTGGTGGGTAAAGATCAATGGATCACGGTAGATCTAGTTACTAAACCAATGACAATGTTAGATGAAGACTTGACGAATTTGAATCAGAAAGAAAAGAGCACAATACAGTTGTGTATCTCAGATTCAATATTGTTGAATGTATCAGGGGAAGCTACGAAGAAGGCTTTCTGGGACAAGTTAGGGACTTTATACCAATCTAAGTCTTTGGTGAACAAACTGTTCGTATGAAAAAAGTTTTATAACCTGAGGATGAAGGATGGAGATTTAGTGACAGAGCATCTGAACGCCTTTAATAATGTGGTAAGAAAATTGTTATCTATTGATACTAAAATTTCAGATGAAGATAAGTGCATCATTTTTCTGTGCTCTCTACTAGATTCGCGGGATAGTTTGGTTGTTGCAATAGGTAGCAATACAACTACCTTTGATTTTGATGAAATAGTCTCATCCTTACTGTCGGAGGAGATGAGATGGAAAAATATGGAGGGCCAAAATGGAGATTCCTTGTATATACGAGGACGGTCCCAGAACAGAAACAAAAATAAGTCCTTGAGTGGGAGATATAAATCTAGAGGGAGATATAAATCTCTAAGAAAAATGGTAAAGGTGTGCTGGAAATGTGGAAAGAAAGGGCACTTCAAAAAAAAATTTAGATTTAAAGTTCTAGAGAAAGGAAAGGGATCTGATGATTATCCTTTTGCAAAGGCTAAAACCACCTCAGATGAAGGTGGGGATGTGTACTTGGCTTCTTCTTCAAGTAAAGATGTAGATCATGAGGAATGATTGATTGACTCATGTACATCCTTTCACTTCACTCCCCATAGGGAGTGGTTCTGCAAGTATGAGAAATATGATGGTGGTGATGTCTTCTTAGGGGATGACATGAAGGTTAGAATCATCGGACGTGAAAAAGTCAAGCTAAAGTTCCAAGGTGGAAGGATTAGAACACTTCTAGGTGTTTTTCATATTCCTGCATTGGCCATAAATTTGATTTCTATAAGCAAGATGGATGATGCAAGTGTAAAAATAATGTTCAAGAAAGATACCTACAAGATGGTTTGGGGAGCACTGGTATTGATGCAAGGAGTTTAGATTGGAACTCTATACAAGCTTCTGGGTAGCACTGATATTGATAGGTGCAATAGTTCCTTGGTTCCTAAAGGTGGAGCAGAAAATCTAGTGGTCTCTGGAGAAAAGAGCATGCTAAGGCATCAAAAGCTTGGACATATTGGAGAGAAGGGCCTTCGAATACTTCATGTAATGGTATGGTAGAAGGTATGTCTAATTTTTCTTTATATCTCTATTTCTGTGAAAATTGTGTATATGGGAAGAAAAATCGAGTGAGTTTCCCCTCTGGTGCTAAGAGGACGAAAGGGATATCATAGCTTATGCATAGTGAT
This sequence comes from Pinus taeda, assembly GCA_000404065.3. Taxonomy (NCBI): domain Eukaryota; kingdom Viridiplantae; phylum Streptophyta; class Pinopsida; order Pinales; family Pinaceae; genus Pinus; species Pinus taeda. The sequence continues at coordinate 109,519 of APFE030801682.1, forward strand.
GTGTTTGGACTTGTGTCGATTCCATCACTGGGTAGGTATGTGTAGTATGTATAATTTATAGATGAATTCTCAAGGAATACATGGATATATTTCCTTAGGAATAAATCTGAATTCTTTGACAGGTTTAAATAATTTAAGCTTCTAGTAGAAAACCAGATAGAGAAGAAGATAAAGGTGCCAAGGACTCTATAATGGTGGAGAGTTATGTAAGAAGGAATTTGAAGAGTTATGTAAAAAGTGGTATAACATGATAGATAATAATCCATACACACCTCAGCAAAATAGAGTTGCAGAAAGAATGAACAAGATGTTGATAGAAAAGGCAAGAAGCATAGTCGATGGTGTCAATTTAAGACAATAATTTTCGGCAGAGGCATTGGAGACTGCATGTTACCTGGTTAATAGATCACCTTCATCAACGTTGGAGGATAAGTCTCCACATGAGGTATGGACTAGTAAGAAACCCTCTCTTTCACATATGAGGGTATTTGGGTGTGATGCTTATGTACATGTTCCAAAGGAGAAAAGAACCAAGTTGGATAGTAAATCTGAAAGGTGCATCTTTATTGGGTATAAGGATGGTTTAAAAGATTATAAGCTTTGGAACAAAAAAACAAATAAGCTTGTGTACATCAAAATGTGGTGTTTAGAGAGGTGAAATATGTTATTAAACATGAAGTCCTACCAAATGAACCCGAGAAGATAGAGTTTGAGCTAAAGTAGGAAGAATAAGACTCTACCGCAGAAGAAGAATCAAAAGATGAAGAGCCACAAACTCTAGATATGAGAAGATCAGTTCGAGAAATAAGGAAACCAAAAAGGTATAGTAAATTTGCTTTCTTATCAATTTTTTCTTTATCTATTACTGATGATGATCCTAGAACTACTAGGGAGGTAGTAGATTCAGAGGATGGAAAACTCTGGAAAGAGGCCATGGTTGATGAAATGGCATATTTGGACAAAAATGAGGCCTTGGATCTGGTGGAGTTGTTGGCTGGAAGGAAAAACATTGGAAGAAAATGGGTGTTTAAGAAGAAGATGAATGGAGAAGTCAAGGTGTAGAAATACAAAGCTTGGTTGGTATAAAAAGGTTATTCCTAGGTGCTAGGAATCGATTTTAGTGAAATTTTTTCTCCTGTTGCTAAGGTAACTTCTATTGGATTACTTTTATTTGTTGCTGTTTTTTTTTATTTTGAGGTAGAGTAGGTGGATGCGAAGACAACATTTCTTTACGGGGATCTGGAAGAAGTAATCTACATGAAGCAACTTGAAGGCTTTGTGGTGAAGGGTAAGAAAGAACTAGTATGTAGGTTAAAAAAGTATCTGTATGGGCTAAAACAATCACTAAGGATTTAGTATCATAAATTTGATACATTGATATGGGGACGGGGCTTCACCAGAAGGAAAGTGGATCAATGTGTGTATTTTAAATTAATTGGTGACCGTGTTATTTATTTGGTCTTGTATGTGGATGATATGTTTCTGATTGGAAATGACAAAGGAATTATCTAGGAATTGAATAACTAATTGTCCTCCAAATTCAACATGAAATATCATGATGCTGCAAACTATATTCTGGGCATGGAAATTAAATCAGATTGGAAAAAGAGGAAGCCCTAGTTAAACCAAAGGAAGTATGTCAATACAATACTGCAAAGGTTTAATATGCAAGATAGTAAACCAGTGAAGGTTCCTATTCTTGTAGGTGTAAATTTATTTGCTGAATAGTGTCCAAAAACACAAGAAGAGGAAGAGGACATGTCCCATGTTCCATATGGAAGTGCAGTTGGTAGCTTGATGTATGCAATGGTCTGTACTAGACCAGAAATTTCACATGTAGTAGGAGTATTGAGAAGGTTTACGTCAAAAACAATGAAGGAGCTTTAGACAACAATGAATCGGGTTTTCAAGTATTTGTGTGGCACTAGTGATTATGGTATGTGCTACCAAGGAAGACTAGGATTGAACAAAGTTTTGGACATCCGTGGCTTTATTGATGCAAAATGGGATGGAGATTTGAATCAAAGAAGATCTACAAGTGGGTATGTATTTAACCTATTTGGAGGTACAAACAGTTGGATGAGCAAGAGATAGTTTATAGTGGAACTTTACACCATAGAGGCAAAATACATGGAAGCCGCTCATGCAAGAAAGGAAGTAGTTTGGTTGCAGAGATTGTGTTCAAGTATGGGGTTAGTACAACGAGCTATAAGGATAGACAGTGACAACCAAAGTTCAATTTTCTTGGCAAAGAACCCTTCTTATCATTCAAAGACAAAGCAAATTGATGTTTAGTATCATTTTGTGAGGGATATGGCTAAGGACAAAAAGGTGTTTATGGTAATGGTAGTCACTTTGAAGAATGCTGCAAATGCATTGACGAAGTCTGTGAGCACTGAGAAGATTTTTTGGTGTAGAGAAAAATGGGAATTGTAGTGCTGGACCTATGATTAATCTCTCCTGTGACCCCCTATGTGGAAAGAAAACAACAAGTGGGAGAATGTTGGGTGTGTGTTATACTATTTCCACAACAAGCCCCACGCTGAAGTTGGGGGGTTAGAGGGGGTAGCCAAACCCCCCTTCCTTGCACCAGGCATATTGGGGGAGTCACAAGGGGGTGGGATCCCCCATATTGGGGGTTTGCAGGGGAGCGGTAGCCCCCCTACACAGGGCCTATGGTAAAGCCCCAAATTTTTTTTTGGACCGCATGTTAGGTGGGTGAACCTACCTGTGGTTTTGTGCATGGGTTCACATATGGTATTTTGTAGATTTGGTCAAGGGAACTACGATTATGTTCTAATCCATGGTTAATGGATTGGGGTTTATGAATGCTTTGATATATATATATATATATATTATATATATAATATATATATATATATATATATATATATATATATATATTTTTGGGATCCAGGGGAAAATCTTTTTGTATTGTTTTGTATTTCTCACCATTGTATATTTTCTATTTTTTAAGAATTCATTTGCATAATTTCTGTATAGGGTTAACAACTACCTCGAGGTGACACATTACTTGTAGATCTCCCCCGTATTGAGATTAGACTGGCCAAGTGGGCTACGCACTAGTGTAGGGTTGATCCGTATGATGTTGGGGGCATTAGGATTGATTCGATAGTGGACTTGGCTACACAAGAAGTGGCGATGATGATTATCCATATTTTAGGGACCTCTTCCCCACACAAGATTACAGGGGCAAAACTGGAAGTTCTGGAGCATATGCACACTAATATCTTTTTTGATTGAGCTCAAGTGATTCGTCAAAGTATGACCACTCATCTTACGTAGGTGGTGCATAGGGAGAGACACAACTTCTAATATGGAAGAATCTTATGCAATTTTTTGTATGAGAAGGTGGTATTTCTATGGGCAATCATCCATGCGGATCCGACACCTCTGAGGGATCCATGAATTAGGTAGTGGACTCCTCTGATGCCTCAAGCAGGAGGCAACAAGGTAGGTTGCTACTTAATAAACAATGCTGAGGTTTGGTTCTTATCTAGCCCTCAATTGATTATGGAGTTCCTGTACATGGGAATGGACTTCAAAGGTGACTCTGACATGAGGTTGTGTTGGGCACAACTCAACTTGGCCTATATTTTGGTAATGACTCCACATTTTGTGGGGTGGAGCACACAGCGAAGTGTGCAGTGGAGCATTTAGTGGAGCACATTTTGAGAAATTAAATATACTGCGCAGTGTTGTAAGGGCTTCAGGATGGGTCGAAGCCCCTCCTTTTTGTAAAAGCATGCGATTTTGTGAGGGATCAATGGTTTTGGGGCCATAGTTTCTTGTTTTAAGGAATACATGGTATTTGGACCATGGTATTTTGATGATGTAACCCTACAATGTAATAGTATATATAGGGTAAAATAATAAGAAGAGATATCAATTAGTTTTGATCCAGATCAACGTTATGGGAGAATTATTGTGATCTGTAATTTGGTGGCAAAGGAGAGGCTCTATAGCTGAGTGCGCAAAGGCATGGAGAAGAGTCTGCATCTGAGTGCACAGACAACCTGTAGCTTAGTGCGCAGGCTAAGAACTGGTTGTTTTTTAAAGATTTATTGTACTAAGCAACGGTTCTTGTGGACGTAGCCCTACACTGGGGTGAACCACATTAATTTTGTGTTTTAATGTGTATATTTTCTTATTATATGTTGGAGAGTAGCAATTATTACAATTTCATTTTACTTGAGCACAATGATGGTTTATGGTTTATATGACATGTTCAAGCGATTAATTTAATGCGGCGAAGTTATTTATAAATGATAAGAATAAGATAACGTAATAATACCACATCTCCTAGTCCTTCAAGGCTGTATATGTTATGAAACCAGCTCAAGAAAAGATAGAAAAGATAGATCAACGCCTTAGAATTCAGCCTCTTCGAGGGGGCAACTCCTTTACATTACATAAATGAACAATTCTTGGATGATACAAATGAAAAGACCTCCTTTCTATATATAGGAGTCTAAGGGGTCATAACATAATCAGAGCCTACATAACAATAATAATGCAAGGGCACAATAATAATAATAGCGGGCTTCTATGGGGCTCAATAGTAACAATATGGGTGCTACATGGGTACATCAATATAATAAGTGGGTTGTACGAATAACAATAAGGGGTTACTCTAGTAGTATAGGGGCCTAACAGAAACATAGCAAACAGAGACAGAAAAAAAGACAGAAGGAGGAGAAAAAGGGGCAGAAAATACAAAAGTGTCCCTTGAGACCCTAGAAAGAAAGGTATCAACTACTTTCACTTCCCTTAGCACACCCATTAAACCAAAACAAAAGAGGAAGAGGCAGACCTCAATGTATTTCAAGGCTAGGAAGAGCACAATGATCAAAATAGCGAAACCTCGAACTTCTTCTAAAGTTCCAATTATTATTGAAGATTCACCCTTTACCCAAGGAAAAGAATCCCATTCCAAGGTGCCTATCACTAATGAAAGGGGGACTCCAAGGTCTCCCTCATGGAAAGAGAAAGTAAAACTACAAGACTAAAAAAAAATTGTACAGGAGGCACAAATTGTTCTATAGGACACGCTGTCAAAATAGCAGGAGACCCAAAAAATTGAAAAAGGGTAGAAGGATAGCCACAAGGAAAGGAGGAAGAAACATAGGCACAAGAACTTGACCTCTAGATTAGTCTTGGCTCTTACTACAATCTTCTTGATAGGGGAAGAATAATTCCACAAAAATTTGCAATTCCGCTATTCTTTCAATTGGAGAAAGAAAGAATAAGGACCCACAGGTGGATGCAAATAGCCAAATCTTAAAGCAATTGAGGATATTGGCCATATGGAGAACAAACTCAGAGAAATGGGCAAAGAGTTAAGTGTTGTCAAACAAGAGAAGCAATCACAAAAAGTCACCTAGAAACTGAAAATGAATTGCTAAGAAGGCAACAACAAGAGAAAGAGACTCAACTGGCATGCATGGCAAGCTAGTCCAAGGAGGCATTGCAATGTAGGACACCAGCAAAATCCTATGGTCTATATCTCAAAGACCAATGGATGCAATTTCAGATCAAGACTTTGGCACAAAGAGGCACAATGCCTTTCTAGGATTACAAGTAGTTTATGGACCTGTGTGACTAAAGAACATTACAAGATAAGGCAAAGATGGAAGAATTATATCTACATAACATGGCCCTCATAGACATGAATGTGTGGGACCCCAATGCTAGCTAATGGCCATGGCCTCATGGATGAACCATGAAGAGTTAAGGGTAGTAGAAATAAGAAGGTTGATGATAAAGGAATAGAATGAGTCCTTAATTATTAGAGCTAAGACATTAGACCCCATGGCACTCATCAGCACATATAACCTTCTTGCACATAATCCTTAGATTTCCCCTAGATATATTAGTGATCAAGCACAAGCCATTGCACATTTTGAGGATATGGAAAGATTACTTGGGGATGACTGTGTGCATGCCTGTATGAGGATATGCAATTTTACTTCCTTAAGTAGGTAATGGCATTATTTTCATGGTTTTCATTGTGCTTTTTACAAAAGTAGGATTAGTTGGTTAATTAGGATTTCCATGGTTTTCAGTGTTCCTTTCTCCAAGTAGAATAGCACCAATAGATTAATCTCTCTTTTTCCTTTCACCACATATAAAGCATCACCTGGAATCCATAGAAGCTGGCTTCAGCTCCTAGTGATCCTGCACCGGCTGACCAAGTGACAACCCACAGTAAGAACTAGTACTTGTGCATACAACACTGTCGCTTCCAAGATTGTTACGAGCTACCGGGTTGATAAGAGTAAAGTAGGAAGCCCAGGAGTTGCAGCGTTGTTGCTGCAATACTGGCGCTCACCAATTTTTTACATCATTGCTAGGGAAGTGTCAGAGTTTTCTGTGATTACTTCTTTCTTCTATTTTGCTCTTGCAACATTCCGCTAATAGTTTATTTCAGCAAAAGTAGAATAGTCTTTTCCTTACTTTCAATTCTTCATCGTTTCCTTGCTTTCCTGTTCAATTTTGCAATTTCCATTTCAACAAAATCAGATTAATCATTTCCTTGCTTTCAGTTCTACATTTCTTTTGTTGTCCTCCTCAGTTCTGCAATTTAATTTCAGCAAGTTCATTTCAGTTAGTTGCAATTTGTTTTTTCAATCAATTTCAGTATTTTAGGTATTGTTAGCGTGGGGAAAAAGACACAAAAACCAACCAAAAATATTTCCTTTCATGCCTTGTAGGAATAGAGATAATTCAAGTAAATTTTTTCCCAACACCCCTACTGCTTCTTATAGCCAAACTTCTCTCTTCTTTGGAGGCTATGATCAAAAAGAACCCTTAGGTCAATAGTCTGACATATTTGAATAACCTATAGGGGAATAAGAAGAAGAAAACATCCCTTTGGAGCCAACGGCTAAACAAAAAAATGCTAGGGGGAATCAAGAAAGAATACATGGTACCTTTCCCATTTGAGAGACCAATACGAACACCAAAATGAAGGATATAAGTCCTTCTGCCCTACCTCATTTCCATGGTCTGACTGCAGAAGATCCTGAAACTTTCTTGTTTGAGTTTGTTGTTATTTTTCGAACCTATGACTATGCAGAAGATGAACAAAATTTGAAATTGTTCCCTTCTACTCTTAAGGATGCAACATTGCGTTGGTTCATGTGATTACTTGGCAATAGTATCACAACTTGGGCTCAGATGCAGTAAGCCTTTAACAACAAGTATCGAGACTATTGTAGGTCAAAAGATACTAAAGAATAAATTTTTTGAATGACTATAGGAAGTTATGAGTCCCTGGAAGACTATGAGGAGAGGTTCTAGGTTAGTTACAAAAGGGCCAGATGCACACTTGACCTTGAGTCTTTGAAGATGGTCCTGTTCAGAGGAATTCGAGAAGATATTTTAGACACCCTCCATCTACTGGCCAGGGGGGAAATCTATCAACTATCCTATGAAGACATCAAAATTGTTCTTAGAAACCATTCTAGAGCATCCAAAAAGAAAGTTCAAGGGATTCAACCCATAACCAGTACATCTTCCTCTAACTCATCCATTAAGGGGGACATTGGAACCATGCTGGAAGACTTCAAGAGTGAGATGGTGCAGACCCTTGACATGCAAATGGATACCTTGCATATCAAAAGGAAACAAGAGGAAGCAGAGAGGGCTTTGGCCATCTTTTTCCCTAGATGCACAAGGAGGCATCCTAGGAATGAATGCCCACTAAACTCTATAGAGGTTTGTTCAGTTTGTGAGGAGAATCATTATATAGATAAGTACCCTTCCTTGCCCAGACTTAAGTTGTATATGAAGGGACTGAGGGAGCCACTGAACAACTCTATTACCTAAACCAAAGAAGGCCACATGGATCTAGACCATACTAGCAGGGGATGCAAGGGACATCCCAAGTATACTACAACCCCGACACCGTCACTTCCATACCTTCTTAGGGTCCCCCTACTCATCCTTCATGGCCCACGCCTCATCCTTGGTCCTTTACATGTCAATATCATGCCCAACCAGCCAACCATGCATTTCAATCCTATTCTCAACCACCACCTCAGTGTAATGCACCTCATCTAGGGTGGAGGCCCCAATGCAAATATTTTCCCACTCTTTTTCCTCCACCACCTACACACCCACAACCATTACCTCTTGTTCCTCAAAAGCAACCCGAATTGCCTGCCCAACTGAACCCGAATTTGAACAACACATTGGCTCAACAAGTGTATAGTGGGGAGCTATCATGCCCAACTTATGTTGTGGAGATTCAGGAAATTAACTTGTGATTTGGGAAAGTTCTCCCAGATAGCTAGCCTCCACCTAGGGAGGTTGAGGAAGATAAAGAGGAAAGTGAACCGAAAACAATTCCACCCTTTCATGAAACACTATCCATGACAATCCAGCCTACCCCAGAAGAAACTGAACTCCTGGTGGAATTGAATCATCTAGTAAAGGTAACACTTCTCCAAGCCATAAAGGATGTCCCTATCTACAATAGTTTGATCAAAGAGAAGTGCTTTAGGCATCTAGGGAGGCACAAGAGAGATTCCCCAACCATTAATGTCATCGGGCAACTGTCGACCTAATGTTGGGACAGGTAATGTGTCCAAAATATCTAGACCCTAGAAGCCCAGTAGTTGATGTCCACATTAATGGAACCATGATCCCACACACTTTGATTAACCTAGATGCTACCATTAATGTGATGACAAAGGAACAATGCTCAAACTCAACCTCCAGGGCTCCTTGAGGAAGACTACAACCATGCTACAGTTAGCAGACCACTCCATCATGACCCCTAAGGGGATTGTGGAAGATGTGATGGTATCCATTGATTCTTAGGAGTACCCTAATGATTTATTAGTTCTCCAGCCCAAGGCAAAGCTCACTAGGTATCCTCTCATTCTGGGAAGGCCCTGGTTGGCTACCACCGATGCCTACATAACCTATCGAGTTGGGAACATGAGCATAAAGAACATGCATATGTCCAAGCAGTTAATCCTATATACTCCTGCCCAACCTTCATTAGTACATGATCTACCTCTCTGGATGGAGGAGGAATATGACGATGAAGTTTATTGTACACCACTTTGTACATTAGAAATCTCCATGGGAGGAAAACAACAAGATGAGGATGATATGATTGAAAATCTGATTCAAAATTCACCTCCCAGTGTATCGCATTTAGCAGACATAGTAAGAGAAGCAAAAAACAACCCCTAAAATAAGCTCTATGAGGCCGAATCCACTTCTCTCCATGTTAAGAATATAGAGTTGAGTCTAGAAAGCACCTTCAAAATCAATCCATCCCTATCCACTTCCCAGGAGAAGGGACTATGTAGCCTGCTAAGAAAGCACTTAGATGCCTTCGCGTGGATTTATAAGGAGATGAAGGGAGTGCGCCCTTCAGTTTGTACTCATCATATATACATCAAGGAAGGTTGCAAGCCAGTCAGGTAGCCTCAAAGGAGGATGAAACCAGCACCTAAAGATATTGTTAAGGAAGAAATACAGAAATTGCTTGATGCAGGATTCATCTATCCCATCTCTGACAGTGAATGGGTCTCTCCTTTGGTGCTAGTGCAAAAGAAAAATGGTAAGTGGAGAATCTGTGTTGACTATCAGGAATTGGACAAAGCCACTAAAAAGGACCATTTTCCTTTACCTTTCATAAATCAAGTTTTAGATAGTCTAGCAGGGAAAAAGTCTTTCTCTTTCCTAGATGGGTTTAGTGGGTACAATCAGATTTAAATTAGCGTAGAAGACCAAGATAAGACCACTCTCACTTATCCATGGGGTACCTTTGCATACCGAGTCCTTCCTTTTGGTTTTTGTAATGCTCCAGCCACTTTCTAAAGAGAATACTGGGTATATTCTCTGAATTAGTTCATGATGCAGTAGAGATATACATGGATGAATTTACTATGTATGGCTCTGACTTTCAGGAAGCTTTATCTAACCTAAGGAAAGTTCTAGACAAGTGTATTGAGATGAACCTATCCCTCAGTCTAGAAAAATGTGAATTTTTCATGAATGAAGGGACTGTGCTAGGTCATGCAATATTTGAACAAGGATTGTAGATGGACTCCAATACGATTGCCATTATCTGAAGGGTCCCACCTCCTCAAAAGGTGAGAGATGTCAGAAGTTTCCTAGGCTTAGTTGGGTATTACCAAATATTCATTAAAGATTTCAACAAGCTAGCCTCTCTGTTGTTTGCTCTTTTAGGTAAATATGTCTAATTTATATCGTCAGAAAATTGTCAAGAAGCCGTAGATACCTTGCAAAGCAAACTTGTGACTGCCCCAATTTTGAGAGGCCCAAACTGGGCCCTACCTTTCCACATTCACATAGATGCCTCGAACAAAGCAATAGGAGCATCCTTCAGACAAATTGATGAAAATTTACCTTATGCCATATATTTTATAAGAAAAAACTTGTCAAAGGCGGAGTTGAACTATACGGTAACCGAGAAGGAACTCCTAGCTGTCGTGCACTCCTTAAACAGATTCATACACTATATAATAGGCTATCAAACCTTTGTGCACATTGATCATGCTGCAACTAGATATTTAATGAATAAGCTAGATGTTAATACTCACATTATTACATGGTTCTTTCACTGCAGCACTTTGATTTGACCATTGTTGATAAGCCTAGTAAAGAAAATTTTGTTGCTAAATTTTTCTCTAGAGTAAATTTTCCTATAGTTGAAGAATGAATGGTGGATGATCAAATGCAAAATGAACACCTATTTTCTATCTCAATACTCTCTCCATGGTTTTCTGATATAGCAAACTACTTGGTCTCAACACAGTTTCCACCACACTTATCCTCAAAAGATAAGAGTAAGATAGTAAAGAAAAGCATGCCTTTCACCTAGATTGGGGGCAATCTCTTCAAACATGGCCTTCACTAGATCGTGAGAAGATGTGTCAGGGAGGAGGAAGTTCTTGAAATCCTCCTAACTTGTCATGATGGGCCTTGCGGAGGTCATTTTGTAGCAAAAATAACTGCCTTCAAGATACTGCAAGTAGTCTACTATTGGCCCACTCTTCATCAGGATGTGAGAAGATATACCAGCCAGTGTGATTGGTGTCTGTTACCAGGAATAGTGTCCACTCGGAGCTTCTATTCCCACTAATACTGGTAGCTATCTTAGAAACAAACAAGTAAAGACTACTTTCGCTTTCCTTTACGCAAAATAGATAAGAGTGGAACAAAGGACACCAACCTTAGTCTTGCGCTTGGTTCCTTGCTTGATTCCTCTCCTTCCTGATAGATCTTTGCCACTTCTTCTTTGTCTGCCTAGCTTCAAAGAGAACCTATGGAATCAAAGCAACATAATGCTATTGAAGAACAGAGATCTATATTCATAAATAACACAGGACTAGATATGTATTAACCACACAAATGCATATGCAATCAAACATACAAGAATGCGGAGGAAAACTTGAATATCTTTATTAATATCAAGAATAGAAAGAGGATTACAACCAATTGTTCTGACCCAGCATCATCCTCTAGCAATAAATCCCTTCTTCACCTCAATTAAAGCTTAGATCACCCAACGCTATGAAGTTTCACCAGAAAACCAACAGCACTTCTCTACAAGATACAAGATTCCAACCTCTGGATCTCTGTGATGAGGGATCCATATATAGATGATTGTAGGGGGGTGAGTCATATTCTATGGTTTTGATTAGTGTTCTCTCTCTGATATTTCTTGATTCCACTTGGAGATTGATGATATCTTACTCATCCCTGGTTGAAAACAAAGAGGCAAGTGTCAGAGGGTAAGCTTCTGGAAGATTGTATGATCTTCCACCTCGCAAACTGTCTCTGCCATTTGTCCATTCTTGCCCATCACACCATACAAAGGGGCCATCCAGTATGAATCGCACCCTTTACACTGGGAAGGTGATATGCATCGCACCCTCTCCACTGGGTATTTAGTATGGTCCAGTTTTGACCATTTCTGAGCAGTTTTTAGTGGAGAACTTCTGGGAGATGATGTAATCAGCTGACCTTGTTCCTTTAGGTAGTGAAGCAACACTTTTAGGGACTTAGGAGCACTCAGTTTATGGACATTTATGATTGCGGTTGCAGTTCCCAAAAATGTCTATAATAGTTTCCCCCTAAAGCATGAGGTCGTTAATCTTTTTATGTCAGGTGAAATGCTTTATCATGAGGATCCGAAGTTTTTTCGAGCTGGGAGGTGACCTGTAATAAGATACAATACAATACATTATCTTCATAATATTTTTCATTATGTAGCTGAGGCGGGCATTCCCATGCTTAGCTTTATAAATTCATTTTCATGTACATAGGATAGACAATCATCTGTGCAGCAGACTGATGATTCGGACTCATCATCCTTTGATTTGGATGATCATCTGTTTGGCAATGATGTACATTTGATGTCTTTATATTGCTGAATATATAGCAGCCCAGATGGATGAAACTAGATCCGGGGTCTTCAAAACTCATTCAATATTCACTTGGAGTACAAGTCGATCCATGTGAAAAGATGTTCTGGAGACGAACATGGAAAGACATCGCCTGATTACCAGCCAATGATGTAAGCTGTTAACAGGCGCCAGAGGAATCACCAATAATGACAATGACCCTCAAGGTACTACAGTACAATTCGCGTGGTGTGAAAAAGGACTTGGCATCGAACACCATGCAAAATCTCTCGGTCAAAGGCCATTAATGTAAACCTGTCACCGAAAGTGAGAAACGTGCCATTGAGGCATGCAAGCTTCAAAGTACTGAAAGGGTTGTTCCTAGGTCGACTTCTTGCACAATGAGCTGATGTCGACAAGTGACCCATCGTAGGAGGGCCTTAATGAATCCCACATATATGACATGGAACGAAGCAAATGATTTTGGAGGTGAAAATGATCTGATGATACAGGGTTCAGGGTGGTGGTCATGAAAGAATGGAGCATGAATGTATTGTAGCGGGTGAGACACAGGTGAATTCTCTGAATGACTTCTCTTGAACATATCGGTGACACTGATGATGGATTGGTAGCGTTAACCCCAAATATGGATGGTGTGACGGACCAGTGGTGATATGACTAGTGAACGGAACAACCCAACTCGACTCGGATGCGGAGAGAAAGTGTCATGTTCAAGAGCGACTTGCTACCAAAACGTTTTTCAGGTTTTCTTCCCAATTTTCCCCAGACATTATTGACTGCTACTTCTTTATTTTTGTCAAGCTTGAGGAGGATAACATATGCTTGTTCTATAATTTTCCCTTCGGGCGAACTTATCGCTATGTTTTAAGGAGCCTAGCAACAGTGAAACTCGTTCTTGTCCATTTGGACAAGTTTGTCGCTACTCGTTTTAACGAGTTTAACGACAAATATAACTCGGTCCTTTTCCATTTTAGAGAGTCTGAAAGTGATGGAAAGGAAACTCCAAAGATTCTTTTTCGTCATATAATCCCTTAAGTCCGAAAAAGCATAAAATAATACGAAAGGGATGAATGTTCGGTAATTTTAACGAGTCGAATAGGACGAGCGCTCGATCTTTTTGTGTAATAATCCCTCAAGTCCAAAAAGATTAAAATCTAGAGGAGGGATAGCACTTTTGATGACTTTAATGAGCCGGAGAGGCTAATCGCTAGGAAATATTTTCATATTTTATGAATCAGTTGAAAAGAGCTTAAAGGAAACTCGTTTTTCGAGAAACGAGCGATGATTTCGGGCAGCAGCTAATTCCAGGTAAGGCTTGGAATTTTCCAATCACGGTAGTGTCACAAGGATGGCTAATAGAATCACTCTTCACAGATGTTCCTCAAAAGGGTAAACAATCAAATGGAGGCAAATGATCGGCTAAAAACAGAGTGGAGGTGATGATGAGAACACGACCAAAGCTCAAAAGCTAATGATAATGCATTCACAACGGTTATTTATTGGAAAACTGGTTCATTTTTTAATGAGTTTAAACTCTAGGGGAAACATTTGCTCATTGCTTATATTTATTTTTTAACAAGCTTGAATTCCATATTAAAACTGCTGGTGCCAGTCATATAATAAGGATATCTCATCTAAGATGCCATTTTTTATTGGGCTTCCACCTTTTAAAGCTTTGCCCTGGATCGTTTCTTTATGCAAGCTAGGATCACTCTTTGCTTGCATGCAAAAAGGTTTGCATGCCCCCAAGTATAGCGAAAAATTCCCAGGTTACCATATGAAAGCTCTCCATCCGCATCGCAGACAAAATTCTTCCTTGGAGATGTCTACCGAAATAGACAAAGGTGAGTGGTGCAGTCACCTCCACTCACATAACTTTGATGAGGGAATCTTATTCCAGTCTAATCCCATTTTCCTAAATGGACGGGTGTGTCAGACTAGTCATATATCCTCTGTGGAAACCTACTCTATACCCAAGGTTTTCCTGCCAAAATAGACCAGGGTGCATGCCCCCTAGGTTTCAGTCATATCCTCCTAAATGACTCACGCTCATCAAGTGGACGGATTGGAGATCGATGAGACATTCCTTGCATGAAAAGATCATTTAGGGATGGCATTTGACTATTTTCTATGTGTGAACCGGGGAATGATAGTTGGTCTACGAGCTTGACCACTCTGCCTTCATGCGGAAAACAAATTACTCTAAAGAGTGAGGAGACAACGGCTCCCATGCAATAAATATAGTCATGCCCAAGGAGTATATTATAATCCAGGGGTCCTTGGACTACCATCACGTTCATGTGAACAGTTTTCCTTCTCAAAGTAATGGGCACATTGGGAAGGATCCCTAACGGTCTACTGGTTCCTTTGTCAAAGCCTGTCAGATTTCTCATTTCGGGCAAAAGCGATGGCCAACTATGCACTTTCCAAGCAGTTGAGGAAAGGATACTCACAGAATCCCCTTCATCTATGATAGTACTAGCCATGACCATTTTGTAAGCTTGTACAATGATTCTGAACGGTACACTAGCCGGTATACGGGATCTGCCTAGTAGATTCCAATCGAAGGAAACGACTAGGTTGCTTGGAGGTGGGACCGAATAGACGTCTAGATACGACTCTGATGAACTTCCTTCCTACGGTAAAGGAATGGGTAGACTGCCCCCAAGTTCATCAGAGTCTATGTTTACAAAAAGAATTTGAACAGTGTCATTCTCTTTCTCTTCAGTGATGGTATCATTCAAAGATGAACCTTGTAAAGGAAAGACCGGGTCAACTGCCGCCTCGACGTTTTGACTTTCATTTGGTATGGATTCAGAGGGTTCATTTTCAATGATAGATGTTTCGGTCGACCACAATGGAATGCTAGCCAGATTTTCAACCAGTGGTGGACACGGAAAGAGTTTCTTATATCCAGGAGGGAGCCGTAGCAGTGAAGCAGGATGGTCATCCAAAACTCTTTTAGCTTCGTCTAGGAAGGGACAACGGTGGACAGCGTGATTGCCTTAACACAATTTACAAGGAAATTTTCGATTCCTTTTCTATCTAGACACTTCACTTTCACTGGTTGATGGTGTACTTTGAACATGATCATCAGAGGTTAACGAAACCGGATTGTGAAAATGAGGAGACTAGTCCCTTAAGATCCGAGGGATGCAAGGAAAATCTCGATGATAGTGGTCTCCTTTGCAAATGACACGTGGAAATTTAGGTTTAGACAGTGCGGTGTGAGGATTTTCGCTAGATGACGCATGGTTTCCCCCTTTCGCTTTTGGTTCTTTCTTCTTCTTTTCTTTTTTCTCTTTCCACTTCTTCTTCTTCTCAGTTACATGATCTTTAGCTTTACTAGCTTCATCAAGAAAAGAGGAAGGAGGAGAGGGAGAAACAGATGAAGTAGAAGGTTGGGGTGTAACTCTAGTATCATCTAGTTGCTGACTTGACTGTTCAAGAATTACGGTATTCTGAACGACAGAGGTAGAGAAGAGACATACAGGCAAACTAATCGTCAACCCTAGAAGTGACAATGTGCCCATATCGGGTGCACCAACATCTCCCCAAGAGGAGAAAGTACTAGGATTTCCTCCAAGGGGAAATCCTTGGTTGGTATACTCCATTTTTATCAACCTAAAGACCAACGAGGGAATTTGTGATGTTATTCCGATTAAAATAAATTTTAGACACTTTGACACAACTTTTTTTTTCAACTTTTAAGAGTCGAGAAAAAACAAAAGATGACTCTAGTCGTCTTCGATTTTTAATGAGCCTGAAGTGACAAGTGCTCAAATGGACCTTTTCTTTTAAGGATTCTAAAAAGGAATGAAAGAGGCTTCTCTGGAACTCTAGGCAGAGGGGATTACCAAACCAATCGCAAAACTACAGAATACTTTTTATGGTACGGTAGTCAATCTTCCCGAATGCTGTGTTCAGTGCATTGCGATCGATAGGGCGGCAGACATGGCTGCCTAAGGATAAAGGATATAACCTATTGTGGTCTCCCAGTATATACTTAATGGTACATGGGAGCACAAGTCCGTATTGGCACTTTTCGTCTCAGAGTGGAGGGATCACCCAACCTGCAATGAAAACCACAGTTACCAAGTTTTATGACGTTGGAATACGTCTCTAGCCTAGACTTCTAGATGTTGTGCGTTAGGTTCCAAAGCGTTTTTATATTCATTAAATTTATTTTATAGTTGATCTTGTTTAAAAATTTACCTTTCAGGTTCACTGCGTGATGTGTATACAATTCCTAAAATGCAGTCTAAGATGATAAACAACTGTTTAATCTTCTTTTGGCAATGAAAATCCTAGCTACTAAGGAAAGAAAATTGAGAGTCTTTCAACAAAGAGCAAGAGCACACACTAAATGCACTGTCCTAAATCAAACCAAGAAGTCTAAGTGCAGATGCACATGCATGTATTTTTTTCAGCCTTCTTAATGTATAAGTGACAAGAAGAATGCTAAGTGCAAATCTGAATTATTTTCAAAGCGACAATACTTAACAAATTTCTTTTCAAAATGAAGTGAAGATAAGGGCAACAATTTGCGATTTCGAAATGAAAATTGTTTTCAACACTTCAAAAAGCTACTGATTAAAATCATATACAAGAGTAAGAGTACAATTGACTATCAATAACAATGGGATTCTCTTCTATGACTGAAAACGACACTTACGACACTTTCAGATTAAGAAACGACAGTTCAACTACACTACTTCTTTGCAAAAGAGAACTGAAAATGGTACACAATACATAAAACTTATAGTTCTTTGCACAATAGAGGCAGAATGATGGAAGAGAAGGGAGTTTCATAGAGATATACTAACCACAGACAGCAAAACTCCTGAATAGAACTGAAAAGAGTGAATAAAAAACAAAGTCTGAAGGTAAAATTAACTTTCCTTGACCATCGTACCTATCACACAGGGAATCTAGTATGCATCTCACCTACTGCACATGAGAAGTGCGATGCATACAGACTGCCTTGAAGGGAGGGTGCAATGGTACTAGTTTGAGACTTTTAACCAGTCTTTGCTCACAATTTGCAATTCAGTTCAGGGATTTAGGCCGAGTAAGAGATGTTCAGTAAATGTAAATCACAGGGGTTGATATGAGGTTACTAGAGCCACCACTTAGGGCAATTAGAACGTTTGCAGATCGATTGTTCAATTCATAAACAAAACCCGAAGATAGACTAAAGCAGCATTGATCTACTTTGCATTTGCATAACAAACGCAGTTCGAAGGCTAGCTGGCTTGACTTCAGGCTCCGTCTGTAAGTTTATAAAACAAACAAAGATAGACCAACAAACAATCTATTCGCTCCACAGTCGAGTCGACATTTTTTTACTGGGAATAGTGTCCACTCGGAGTTGCTATTCCCACAAAGATTGGTAGCTATCTTAGAAACAAACAAGTAAAGACTACTTTAGCTTTCCTTTATGAAGAATAGATAAGAGTGGAACAAAGGACACCAAACTTAGTCTTGCGCTTGGTTCCTTGCTTGATTCCGCTCCTTCCTGATAGATCTTTGCCGCTTCTTCTTCGTCTACCCAGATTCAAAGAGCACCTGTGGAATCAAAGCAGCATAATGCTATCGAAGAACAAAGATCTATATTCATAAATAACACAGGACCATATATGTATTAACCACACAAATGCATATGCAATCAAACATACAAGAATGTGGAGAAAACTTTAATAGCTTTATTAATATCAAGAATAGCAAGAGGATTACAACCAATTGTTCTAACCCAACATCCAGCAAAAAAGCCCTCCTTCACCTCAAGTAAAGCTTAGATAACCCAACACTATGAAGTTTCACCTGAAAACCAACAACACTTCTCTACAAGATACAAGATTCCAACCTTTGGATCTTTGTGATGAGGGATCCATATATAGATTATTGTAGGGGGGTGAGTCATCTTCTAGGGTTTTGATTAGTATTCTGTCTCTGATAGTTCTTGATTCCACTTGGAGAAGGATGATCTCTCACTCATCCCTGGTCAAAAATAGAGAGGCAAGTGTCAGAGGGGAAGCTTCTGGAAGATTCTATGATCTTCCACCTCACAAACTGTCTCTGCCATTTGTCCATTCTTTCCCATCGCACCCTACAGAGGGGCCATCCAGTATGCATCGCACCCTTTACAATGGGAAGGTGATATGCATCGCACCCTCTACACTGGAAAGGTGATAGGCATCGCACCCTCTGCACTAGGTATTTAGTATGGTCCAGTTTTGACCATTTCTGAGCAGTTTTTAGTGGAGAACTTCTGGGAGATGATGTAATCAGCTGACCTTGTTCCTTTAGGTAGTGAAGAAAAACTTTTAGGGACTTAGGAGCCCCCAATTTATGGACATTTATGATTTCGGTTCCAGTGCCCAAAAATGTCTATAATAGTGTCAAAGGACGGGGAAACCTACTCTAAAGGAGGAAATACCCATGTAGCCTCAAGTGACCTTGGAGCCATTTGAGAAGTGGGGCATGGAATTTGTGGGGCCTATCAACCTTCCCTTGAAGCAGAAGAAATACATCATTGTGTGCACCAATTACCTAACCAAGTGGGCAGAGACGAAAGAAATCAAAGCAGCAACAGAGGAGTAGCTGAACTTTTGAGGGAGAACATATTATACAATATTGATTATCTAAGATAGTTGGTTAGAGATCAAGACAGCTAGTTTACTTTTAATCTGCTTGAAGACCTGCTCAAACATCATAGAATCAAGCATAGGACTTCCACCCCTTAACATCCACAAGCCAATGGGAAGGTCGAGGTCACTAACAGAGCATTGGAAGGAATCCTAACAAAGGTAGTGAGTAGTAGTAGAAAAGACTAGGGAGACAGATTAGTTGAGGCCACTTGGGCCTACAACACAACATGGAAAACCACCACAGGGTTGACACCCTATGACCTGGTCTATGGGAATAAGGCTTTTCTATCAATATAATTTGAATTCAATACCCTGAGGATGGCAGATCAACTAGACCTACACCTTAAGCATGCACAAAAAGAAAGATTACTCTAGCTCAATGGATTGAATGAACACAAAATGCAATCCCTTCCCCATACAGAGGTAGTTCAACTTCAGAGAAAGATATGGCATGACAGAAACATCAAAGAAAAGAAATTTCAAGAGGGAGATGGGGAACTACTCTATGATTCAAGATACAAGGATTTCAAGGTCAAGCTGAGGACAGGATGGTTGGGACCCTACACTGTGGAGAAATGCAATGAAAATGGTTCAGTTATGATCAGAACCATTGATGATGAAGTCATTCCCATGCTTGTCAATGGACGTCGGTTGAAAGTCTACAAGACGCCCCTCTGCAAGCCATAGTTCCTTGAAGAATTGAATAATTCAGTGATGGTAGTGGAGCATGTCTTAGCCTCCACTTCACCCACTCACTGAAGAAAAAGAAAAAAAAGAAAAAAGTAATAAGGGCTCAAGTGAAAACCTCCATGAGATGCTTGAGTCCCATCGTTGGATTAAAAACCTCTTCTGAGGTATCCCAGTGAGGTAAAAAAGAGAAAAGAGAAGAAAGAAAATAATATCCTCAGGTGAAAACCTCCCTTTGAGGTGCCCAGGGAAGGCAACTAGGGTGAAAACCTCCCTGAGGAACCCTGGTTGTTTAAAAAAAAATGAATTTCCAGTTGTATTGCAGGTTTGCAAGAGGACTATAGCAAGCAACTGAAGGTTCCAAGGGAGCTCTGAGACCAATACCAGCACCTATCCTGCCTTCCTTCACCTTTCTCCATCATTCTTGGCATTCTTTCTACCGCGTTGTGCCTCTTTCTCGAAAACTGTGTTTTCTACAGGAGGCCCTGTGTTTTCTATAGGAGGCTACAATAGAAATTATAGAAAACCAGAAATGGATTTTAATGGCATTTTAAGGAACAGGGAAGCTTCATCCTCACAACTCCAAGCATAGAAAAAGCTAAAATTTCACAGGGAGAAGCCGCTACAGGAGCTCCTATAGGAATTCTTGTAGCAGTGGATCCCATTAAATTCTAACATCAATAGCATGAGGGTGAAAATATGAAGGTTGAAGGAGACACTTGAAGATCAAATCTAGCCAGAAAGGAACCTGCACAAATCACAACCGCATATCAACAACCAAACAAGCATGCATCAAAGGAAATAAGGGCATGTAGTAGAGCGAAAATCCATGGGAACTCACAGTAAACTCATTTGGATCTCAGGTAAGTGACTAACCCACTCATCTGTTTGAATCTGTATACTTAAAGGGCATGCAACAGCAACAAGATGGTTGAGGCTGGTTGAGGTTGAGTTGGCTAGTTAACTTGGCCACCTTCATCCGGTTGACTTCACTCATCCAAAGATGTCACCACATGTGCGCATAGTCAAACTCAAGAGAGATGTCAAGGACATGTACTGGAGGTGGTGGGAACTATGATGCAATCATGAGGGATGATTATGGGGAAAGGAAAATGATGACAAGGTAGGTGGGGACCAATGGTCTGAATGTGGTCAACTTACACTTGGCCAGTTCACTGTCCATGACTGGAAATATCCATAAAAAGCTATAAGTACTCCTCGTCGAAGCACTCTCACCACCTTTCTCCTTTATTAAATTCTCGAAACTCCACTCCTGCTATCATCTCATGCCCCCACAAGCCTCATACCCATCATCTCCACTGATCTCTCCCATATCCCTACTCTTAGTGTTCTATAGGATCACATACAAGTTTTATAGGAGAACCTACAAGAATCCTACAAGAGGGTTAGCAGTGTTCTATAGGAGGGCCAGTAAGCTGTTTTGGAGAGGGAAAACACGGTTTTTAGCACAATTTCCGGGCTAAAGAGCTAGGTTCTTATCATACCTTCATTGAATATGAAAATATGCAAGCAATGGTTTAATTTTGAGGAAGAAAATAGAACTTTTGGGTGGAGGAAATTCATAAAAGGAATTGCAGCTTATTTCTTAAAAATACAGTCTCTGTCTCTCTATTTTTCTTCAAAAAAAAAATTTCTCTCCATTTCCGTAGTTGGTTTCCCAAGGAAGAAAAACAAAATGATAGGAGGTTTTATGAGGAAGGAGCCCACCAACTCCTCTAGGCTCCATTGACACCCCCAAGTAGTGGACATATTTGCAAGAGCCAATTGGATGAACTTTTTTGAGAAATTTCGAGGGTTTGATGAGGAAATTGCTCAAGAATTTGCCCACTTTTTGGTCCCTCACTTTAGAACACATTCCACTATCACTTTTAGAGGCCTTTCCATGGAGATAACCCCTGAATTTATTAGTAGGGTCACTACCCTTCCTCTTTGGTTGCCTTGGTGTAAGGATAAAAAACTAGTTGCCCGGGTTGCCAAGAAAAACTTATTTCAAAACAATGAAATCCCTGTAGAAGATAAGAATGGCATAAGAAGGGCTAGCATACCATACCCATGGGATGAGGTTACCTATAAAATAATCAAGCATATTTCCTGTGAGGGGAGGTACGACATTTTCTATGGTTACCACCTTAGAATAATGCATGAATTAAGGTATGTCATGGACACTCCAACCCCTCAGAAGCTCAACATCGCTTACTTCCTCCTACAGTTCCTCATTGACTCTAGTACTAAAGTAAAATCCGGAAATCCATACCAGCTAGCTGACCATGGGTTAATCATAATTTAAGTGGATGAAGCCCTCCATCATTTATAATCCCCATAACATGAGAAATTTTCCAAAACATGACTACTGAAGATGACATAAAGGCCCTGACCTATGATATTAGACCTACTAGTAGTGAGGAGGAAGAGTAGTAAGGGGGAGACGAAGAATAAACTGGTGATTTAGAGGAACAAGAAGGGAAGAAGGAAGAAACCACAAGAGAGGAGTAGAAAGCTAAGGAAACACAATAGGGAGAAACATAGAAAACAGAGACAGAAAAAAAGACAGAAGGAGGAGAAAAAGGGGCAGAAAATACAAAAGTGTCCCTTGAGACCCTAGAAAGAAAGGTATCAACTACTTTCACTTCCCTTAGCACACCCATTAAACCAAAACAAAAGAGGAAGAGGCAGACCTCAATGTATTTCAAGGCTAGGAAGAGCACAATGATCAAAATAGCGAAACCTCGAACTTCTTCTAAAGTTCCAATTATTATTGAAGATTCACCCTTTACCCAAGGAAAAGAATCCCATTCCAAGGTGCCTATCACTAATGAAAGGGGGACTCCAAGGTCTCCCTCATGGAAAGAGAAAGTAGAACTACAAGACTAAAAAAAAATTGTACAGGAGGCACAAATTGTTCTATAGGACACGCTGTCAAAATAGCAGGAGACCCAAAAAATTGAAAAAGGGTAGAAGGATAGCCGCAAGGAAAGGAGGAAGAAACATAGGCACAAGAACTTGACCTCTAGATTAGTCTTGGCTCTTACTACAATCTTCTTGATGGGGGAAGAATAATTCCACAAAAATTTGCAATTCCGCTATTCTTTCAATTGGAGAAAGAAAGAATAAGGACCCACAGGTGGATGCAAATAGCCAAATCTTAAAGCAGTTGAGGATATTGGCCATATGGAGAACAAACTCAGAGAAATGGGCAAAGAGTTAAGTGTTGTCAAACAAGAGAAGCAATCGCAAAAAGTCACCTAGAAACTGAAAATGAATTGCTAAGAAGGCAACAACAAGAGAAAGAGACTCAACTGGCATGCATGGCCAGCTAGTCCAAGGAGGCATTGCAATGTAGGACACCAGCAAAATCCTATGGTCTATATCTCAAAGACCAATGGATGCAATTTCAGATCAAGACTTTGGCACAAAGAGGCACAATGCCTTTCTAGGATTACAAGTAGTTTATGGACCTGTGTGACTAAAGAACATTAGAAGATAAGGCAAAGATGGAAGAATTATATCTACATAACATGGCCCTCATAGACATGAATGTGTGGGACCCCAATGCTAGCTAATGGCCATGGCCTCATGGATGAACCATGAAGAGTTAAGGGTAGTAGAAACAAGAAGGTTGATGATCAAGGAATAGAATGAGTCCTTAATTATTAGAGCTAAGACATTAGACCCCATGGCACTCATCAGCACATATAACCTTCTTGCACATAATCCTTAGATTTCCCCTAGATATATTAGTGATCAAGCACAAGCCATTGCACATTTTGAGGATATGGAAAGATTACTTGGGGATGACTGTGTGCATGCCTGTATGAGGATATGCAATTTTACTTCCTTAAGTAGGTAATGGCATTATTTTCATGGTTTTCATTGTGCTTTTTACAAAAGTAGGATTAGTTGGTTAATTAGGATTTCCATGGTTTTCAGTGTTCCTTTCTCCAAGTAGAATAGCACCAATAGATTAATCTCTCTTTTTCCTTTCACCACATATAAAGCATCACCTGGAATCCATAGAAGCTGGCTTCAGCTCCTAGTGATCCTGCACCGGCTGACCAAGTGACAACCCACAGTAAGAACTAGTACTTGTGCATACAACACTGTCGCTTCCAAGATTGTTACGAGCTACCGGGTTGATAAGAGTAAAGTAGGAAGCCCAGGAGTTGCAGCGTTGTTGCTGCAATACTGGCGCTCACCAATTTTTTACATCATTGCTAGGGAAGTGTCAGAGTTTTCTGTGATTACTTCTTTCTTCTATTTTGCTCTTGCAACATTCCGCTAATAGTTTATTTCAGCAAAAGTAGAATAGTCTTTTCCTTACTTTCAATTCTTCATCGTTTCCTTGCTTTCCTGTTCAATTTTGCAATTTCCATTTCAACAAAATCAGATTAATCATTTCCTTGCTTTCAGTTCTACATTTCTTTTGTTGTCCTCCTCAGTTCTGCAATTTAATTTCAGCAAGTTCATTTCAGTTAGTTGCAATTTGTTTTTTCAATCAATTTCAGTATTTTAGGTATTGTTAGCGTGGGGAAAAAGACACAAAAACCAACCAAAAATATTTCCTTTCATGCCTTGTAGGAATAGAGATAATTCAAGTAAATTTTTTCCCAACACCCCTACTGCTTCTTACAGCCAAACTTCTCTCTTCTTTGGAGGCTATGATCAAAAAGAACCCTTAGGTCAATAGTCTGACATATTTGAATAACCTATAGGGGAATAAGAAGAAGAAAACATCCCTTTGGAGCCAACGGCTAAACAAAAAAATGCTAGGGGGAATCAAGAAAGAATACATGGTACCTCCCATTTGAGAGACCAATACGAACACCAAAATGAAGGATATAAGTCCTTCTGCCCTACCTCATTTCCATGGTCTGACTGCAGAAGATCCTGAAACTTTCTTGTTTGAGTTTGTTGTTATTTTTCGAACCTATGACTATGCAGAAGATGAACAAAATTTGAAATTGTTCCCTTCTACTCTTAAGGATGCAACATTGTGTTGGTTCATGTGATTACTTGGCAATAGTATCACAACTTGGGCTCAGATGCAGTAAGCCTTTAACAACAAGTATCGAGACTATTGTAGGTCAAAAGATACTAAAGAATAAATTTTTTGAATGACTATAGGAAGTTATGAGTCCCTGGAAGACTATGAGGAGAGGTTCTAGGTTAGTTACAAAAGGGCCAGATGCACACTTGACCTTGAGTCTTTGAACATGGTCCTGTTCAGAGGAATTCGAGAAGATATTTTAGACACCCTCCATCTACTAGCCAGGGGGGAAATCTATCAACTATCCTATGAAGACATCAAAATTGTTCTTAGAAACCATTCTAGAGCAGCCAAAAAGAAAGTTCAAGGGATTCAACCCATAACCAGTACATCTTCCTCTAACTCATCCATTAAGGGGGACATTGGAACCATGCTGGAAGACTTCTAGAGTGAGATGGTGCAGACCCTTGACATGCAAATGGATACCTTGCATATCAAAAGGAAACAAGAGGAAGCAGAGAGGGCTTTGGCCATCTTTTTCCCTAGATGCACAAGGAGGCATCCTAGGAATGAATGCCCACTAAACTCTATAGAGGTTTGTTCAGTTTGTGAGGAGAATCATTATATAGATAAGTAACCTTCCTTGCCCAGACTTAAGTTGTATATGAAGGGACTGAGGGAGCCACTGAACAACTTTATTACCTAAACCAAAGAAGGCCACATGGATCTAGACCATACTAGCAGGGGATGCAAGGGACATCCCAAGTATACTACAACCCCGACACCGTCACTTCCATACCTTCTTAGGGTCCCCCTACTCATCCTTCATGGCCCACGCCTCATCCTTGGTCCTTTACATGTCAATATCATGCCCTACCAGCCAACCATGCATTTCAATCCTATTCTCAACCACCACCTCAGTGTAATGCACCTCATCTAGGGTGGAGGCCCCAATGCAAATATTTTCCCACTCTTTTTCCTCCACCACCTACACACCCACAACCATTACCTCTTGTTCCTCAAAAGCAACCCGAATTGCCTGCCCAACTGAACCCGAATTTGAACAACACATTGGCTCAACAAGTGTATAGTGGGGAGCTATCATGCCCAACTTATGTTGTGGAGATTCAGGAAATTAACTTGTGATTTGGGAAAGTTCTCCCAGATAGCTAGCCTCCACCTAGGGAGGTTGAGGAAGATAAAGAGGAAAGTGAACCGAAAACAATTCCACCCTTTCATGAAACACTATCCATGACAATCCAGCCTACCCCAGAAGAAACTGAACTCCTGGTGGAATTGAATCATCTAGTAAAGGTAACACTTCTCCAAGCCATAAAGGATGTCCCTATCTACAATAGTTTGATCAAAGAGAAGTGCTTTAGGCATCTAGGGAGGCACAAGAGAGATTCCCCAACCATTAATGTCATCGGGCAACTGTCGACCTAATGTTGGGACAGGTAATGTGTCCAAAATATCTAGACCCTAGAAGCCCAGTAGTTGATGTCCACATTAATGGAACCATGATCCCACACACTTTGATTAACCTAGATGCTACCATTAATGTGATGACAAAGGAACAATGCTCAAACTCAACCTCCAGGGCTCCTTGAGGAAGACTACAACCATGCTACAGTTAGCAGACCACTCCATCATGACCCCTAAGGGGATTGTGGAAGATGTGATGGTATCCATTGATTCTTAGGAGTACCCTAATGATTTATTAGTTCTCCAGCCCAAGGCAAAGCTCACTAGGTATCCTCTCATTCTGGGAAGGCCCTGGTTGGCTACCACCGATGCCTACATAACCTATCGAGTTGGGAACATGAGCATAAAGAACATGCATATGTCCAAGCAGTTAATCCTATATACTCCTGCCCAACCTTCATTAGTACATGATCTACCTCTCTGGATGGAGGAGGAATATGACGATGAAGTTTATTGTACACCACTTTGTACATTAGAAATCTCCATGGGAGGAAAACAACAAGATGAGGATGATATGATTGAAAATCTGATTCAAAATTCACCTCCCAGTGTATCGCATTTAGCAGACATAGTAAGAGAAGCAAAAAACAACCCCTAAAATAAGCTCTATGAGGCCGAATCCACTTCTCTCCATGTTAAGAATATAGAGTTGAGTCTAGAAAGCACCTTCAAAATCAATCCATCCCTATCCACTTCCCAGGAGAAGGGACTATGTAGCCTGCTAAGAAAGCACTTAGATGCCTTCGCGTGGATTTATAAGGAGATGAAGGGAGTGCGCCCTTCAGTTTGTACTCATCATATATACATCAAGGAAGGTTGCAAGCCAGTCAGGTAGCCTCAAAGGAGGATGAAACCAGCACCTAAAGATATTGTTAAGGAAGAACTACAGAAATTGCTTGATGCAGGATTCATCTATCCCATCTCTGACAGTGAATGGGTCTCTCCTTTGGTGCTAGTGCAAAAGAAAAATGGTAAGTGGAGAATCTGTGTTGACTATCAGGAATTGGACAAAGCCACTAAAAAGGACCATTTTCCTTTACCTTTCATAAATCAAGTTTTAGATAGTCTAGCAGGGAAAAAGTCTTTCTCTTTCCTAGATGGGTTTAGTGGGTACAATCAGATTCAAATCAGCGTAGAAGACCAAGATAAGACCACTCTCACTTATCCTTGGGGTACCTTTGGATACCGAGTCCTTCCTTTTGGTTTTTGTAATGCTCCAGCCACTTTCTAAAGAGAATACTGGGTATATTCTCTGAATTAGTTCATGATGCAGTAGAGATATACATGGATGAATTTACTATGTATGGCTCTGACTTTCAGGAAGCTTTATCTAACCTAAGGAAAGTTCTAGACAAGTGTATTGAGATGAACCTATCCCTCAGTCTGGAAAAATGTGAATTTTTCATGAATGAAGGGACTGTGCTAGGTCATGCAATATATGAACAAGGATTGTAGATGGACTCCAATACGATTGCCATTATCTGAAGGGTCCCACCTCCTCAAAAGGTGAGAGATGTCAGAAGTTTCCTAGGCTTAGTTGGGTATTACCAAATATTCATTAAAGGTTTCAACAAGCTAGCCTCTCTGTTGTTTGCTCTTTTAGGTAAATATGTCTAATTTATATCGTCAGAAAATTGTCAAGAAGCCGTAGATACCTTGGAAAGCAAACTTGTGACTGCCCCAATTTTGAGAGGCCCAAACTGGGCCCTACCTTTCCACATTCACATAGATGCCTCGAACAAAGCAATAGGAGCATCCTTCAGACAAATTGATGAAAATTTACCTTATGCCATATATTTTATAAGAAAAAACTTGTCAAAGGCGGAGTTGAACTATACGGTAACCGAGAAGGAACTCCTAGCTGTCGTGCACTCCTTAAACAGATTCATACACTATATCATAGGCTATCAAACCTTTGTGCACATTGATCATGCTGCAACTAGATATTTAATGAATAAGCTAGATGTTAATACTCACATTATTACATGGTTCTTTCACTGCAGCACTTTGATTTGACCATTGTTGATAAGCCTAGTAAAGAAAATTTTGTTGCTAAATTTTTCTCTAGAGTAAATTTTCCAATAGTTGAAGAAGGAATGGTGGATGATCAAATGCAAAATGAACACCTATTTTCTATCTCAATACTCTCTCCATGGTTTGCTGATATAGCAAACTACTTGGTCTCAACACAGTTTCCACCACACTTATCCTCAAAAGATAAGAGTAAGATAGTAAAGAAAAGCATGCCTTTCACCTAGATTGGGGGCAATCTCTTCAAACATGGCCTTCACTAGATCGTGAGAAGATGTGTCAGGGAGGAGGAAGTTCCTGACATCCTCCTAACTTGTCATGATGGGCCTTGCGGAGGTCATTTTGTAGCAAAAATAACTGCCTTCAAGATACTGCAAGTAGGCTACTATTGGCCCACTCTTCATCAGGATGTGAGAAGATATACCAGCCAGTGTGATTGGTGTCTGTTACCAGGAATAGTGTCCACTCGGAGCTTCTATTCCCACTAATACTGGTAGCTATCTTAGAAACAAACAAGTAAAGACTACTTTCACTTTCCTTTACGCAAAATAGATAAGAGTGGAACAAAGGACACCAACCTTAGTCTTGCGCTTGGTTCCTTGCTTGATTCCTCTCCTTCCTGATAGATCTTTGCCGCTTCTTCTTTGTCTGCCTAGCTTCAAAGAGAACCTATGGAATCAAAGCAACATAATGCTATTGAAGAACAGAGATCTATATTCATAAATAACACAGGACTAGATATGTATTAACCACACAAATGCATATGCAATCAAACATACAAGAATGCGGAGGAAAACTTGAATATCTTTATTAATATCAAGAATAGAAAGAGGATTACAACCAATTGTTCTGACCCAGCATCATCCTCTAGCAATAAATCCCTTCTTCACCTCAATTAAAGCTTAGATCACCCAATGCTATGAAGTTTCACCAGAAAACCAACAGCACTTCTCTACAAGATACAAGATTCCAACCTCTGGATCTCTGTGATGAGGGATCCATATATAGATGATTGTAGGGGGGTGAGTCATATTCTATGGTTTTGATTAGTGTTCTCTCTCTGATATTTCTTGATTCCACTTGGAGATTGATGATATCTTACTCATCCCTGGTTGAAAACAAAGAGGCAAGTGTCAGAGGGTAAGCTTCTGGAAGATTGTATGATCTTCCACCTCGCAAACTGTCTCTGCCATTTGTCCATTCTTGCCCATCACACCATACAAAGGGGCCATCCAGTATGAATCGCACCCTTTACACTGGGAAGGTGATATGCATCGCACCCTCTCCACTGGGTATTTAGTATGGTCCAGTTTTGACCATTTCTGAGCAGTTTTTAGTGGAGAACTTCTAGGAGATGATGTAATCAGCTGACCTTGTTCCTTTAGGCAGTGAAGCAACACTTTTAGGGACTTAGGAGCACTCAGTTTATGGACATTTATGATTGGGGTTGTGTTGTGGCCAGCAACAACCCCCCCTTTTTTCATTTAAGTATTTGCCCAAAATACTAAATGAATAGGGGACCCGTAGTTTAATTTTGAGAAAAATCAAATTTTCCTTTTTCAAAATAAAGATACCATCGCAGGCTTAAAATAGTTTTCAAATATTTTAACCTAA
The DNA here is from genome assembly GCA_000404065.3 of Pinus taeda. Lineage (NCBI taxonomy): Eukaryota > Viridiplantae > Streptophyta > Pinopsida > Pinales > Pinaceae > Pinus > Pinus taeda. The sequence goes on from APFE030801682.1 coordinate 139,425, forward strand.
GTCTACGATAAGGTAAAGGTCTTTAAGAAATTGCATTAATGCGCAAGGCCCCCCAACGTTAAGCCTAACGTCGCGTCACAATAAGTAATGTCCATAAGGAAAAACCTCAAAATCTGCCGATCTGCGATAACGCCGGTAGCAAGATCGCACATCGCAGGAATGAAATGGCAATACTTAACAAACATCAAACTCCTACGACCCGCGATGTTGCGACCTGCGATATTGCGATCGCCGCGATGACACATTCTGTGATCTAGCGATTTGCGATAAGCGCGCCTTGCGATGGCACGATCTTCGATAGAGCATAAAGTGAATCATGAATCATTTAATCGCAAATCCTTCAGGCACGCCATTCAAAGATAGACCACTTACCATAATCTGACTCCAAATCATGCGCTTTTAATGATAGTAAGTGGGTTAGTTGT
>APFE030801696.1:0-19755 GCA_000404065.3 Pinus taeda
AAACAAACCAAGTTGGATAGTAAATCTGAAAAGTGCATCTTTATTGGGTATAAGGATGGTTTAAAGGGTTATAAGCTTTGGAACCCAATCATATGGAAGGTTGTGTATAGCTGAGATGTGGTGTTCAGAGAGGTGAATGATGTTATTAAACATGAAGTCCAAAGTAATGAACTTGAGAAGATAGAGTTTGAGCTAAAGGAGGAAGAATCAGACTTTACAGCAGAGGAAGAATTAGAAGATGAAGAGCCACAAACTCTGGCTGTGAGAAGATCAATTCGAGAAAGAAGACAACCTGAAAGGTATAGTCCATCTGCTTTCTGTTTAAATTTTGCTTTATCTATTACTGACGAAGATCCCAAAACTGTGAAGGAAGCAGTAGATTCAGAGGATGGAAAACTCTGGAAAGAGGTTATGGTTGATGAAATGACATCTTTTCACAAAAATGAGGCTTGGGATCTGGTGGAGTTGCTGGCTAGAAGGAAACCCATTTGGAGCAAATGGGTGTTCAAAAAGAAGACAAATGCAGAAGGAATTGTGGAGAAATGCAAAGCTCGGTTGGTAGCAAAAGGTTTTCTCAGGCATTGGGAATTGATTTTGGTGATATTTTTTCTCCTGTTGCCAAAGTAACTTCTATTAAATTATTTTTATCTGTTTCTGCTACTTTTGATTTTGAAGTAGAATAGATGGATGTGAAGAAAACATTTCTTCATGAGGATCTAGAAGAGGAAATCTACATGAAGCAACCTGAAGGCTTCGCAGCGAAGGGTAAGAAAGAACTAGTATGCAAGTTAAATAAGTCTTTATATGGGTTAAAACAGTCACCAAGGATGTGGTATCAGAAATTTGATACATTTATACGGGGACTTGGCTTCACCAAAAGCAAAGTAGATCACTGTGTGTCTTTTAAATTAATTGGCGACCATGTTATTTATCTGGTTTTGTATGTGGATGATATGTTGTTGGTTGGAAATGACAAAGAAATTATCCAGGATTTGAAGACCTAATTGTCATCCAAATTCGACATGAAAGATCTTGGTGCTGCAAAATATATTTTGGGCATAGAAATTAAAAGAGATTGGGCAAAGAGGAATCTCTGGTTAAACCAAAGGATGTATGTCGAGACAATACTGTAGAGGTTTAATATGCAGGATAGTAAACCGGTGAAGGTTCCTTTTCCTGTAGGTGTGAGGTTATCTGCTAAACAATGTCCCAAGACACAAAAAGAGGAAGAGGACATGTCCCCTGTTCCATATGCAAGTGTAGTCAGTAGCCTGAAGTATGTAATGGTCTATATTAGACCATACATTGCACATGTTGTGGGAGTATTGAGTAGGTTTATGTCAAAACTAGGAATGGAACATTGGACAGCAGTGAAGCAAGTTTTCAGGTATTTGCGTGGCACTAGTGATTATGGCTTATGCTACCAAGGAAGACCAGGATTGGACAGAGTGTTGGATATTCGTGCCTTTGTTGATGCACACTGGGCTGGAGATTTGGATCAGAGAAGATCTATAAGTGGGTATTTGTTTAACCTATTGGGAGGTGCATTCAGTTGGATGAGTAAGAAACAATATGTAGTGGCATTATCAACTACAGAGGCAGAATACATGGCAGCCACTCATGCAAGTAAGGAAGCAGTTTGGTTGCAGAGATTTTATTCAAGTATGGGTTTAGTACAGGAAGCTATAAGGATAGACTGTGACACCCAAAGTGAAATTTTCTTGGCAAAGAACCCTGCATATCATTCAAAGACAAAGCACATTGATGTTCAGTATCACTTTGTGAGGGATATGATAGAAGACAATATGGTGTTTCTTGTAAAGGTGGACACTTTGAAGAATACTGCAGATGCATTAACAAAATCTATGAGCTCTAAGAAATTGTCTTGGTGTAGAGAGACAATGGGCATTTCAAGGCTGGGAAAATGACTAAGCTCTCTTGTGGCCCCCTGTGGAAAGAAAACAAGAAGTGGGAGAATGTTGGGTTTTGTTATATTCTTTCCATGTAGTTAACAGGGGGTTTGAAAGACACACGTAACCCCACTTTATGGGGTCCGGGGCAGTTCCCTGGAAAATTTTGGTTTTGGACCCTATGTTGGGTTGGGCGGACCCACCTATGGTTTTGTGCATGATTTTCGCACATTTTTTTGGACGCGATGGTTTTCGGTCCGTGGTATTGGATGCTTCGGCATGTATAAATATGTATTGTAACATTGAAAGGAACATAATGAAAAATCAAGCTAGTAGTCCCAGTTTTGGGATCTAGTGGAAAAATCTCCGTGTATATGTGTTTTATGTGTTATGATCTCCCATTGTTTATTTTCTATGTTTTAGAATTTTTATGCAGGTAATTTCTGTACACGGTTAAAACCTACATATGACAAGCGATATTAAAGCCTAGATTACAAAATTGTGGCCTCTGGCAAATGTTCTAAGCAAAGATCAACTAGTTATTATTTCCTGATGTTTCTCGATGATTGTTAACCCACTAACATGTTAAGTACAAGCAACAACAGGTTATGAGAATAACGAACAGTGTTCCACACAGGAATATGGCTAGACCAGAAACTACGACATTCCTAGAAATAATCCCAAAATATGGATACAATTAAGAGAAGAGGCGCACAACACTAATATTACAATATTGAAAACAGTTCAAGATTTAAAGAATGTGATGGCCCGCCTGCGAGAGGACAATGTAAGGCTAACCATGGAACAAAAAAATTTATGAAAAGCTTGTCAGATAAGCAGAATTAGCGTGAGCCGATTCCTACCCTTGAACAGGAATGAATGTTAGAAGAACAGGGTTACCACACGGAACTTGAAGGAATTGGAGGAGGGGAAGAAAATCAGGAAGAGAAGTCAGATAACGCTTTATAGCACCCCACATCAAAAAGGCAGTGAATAGAATTACAAGGGTATTTTCGAAATAAAACCACCACTCTTCGATGGAGAATTGGAAGAGGCCGTTGAGGCTTGGATTATTAACATGAACAAGTACTTTCAATTATATGAATATGATTACAACCTGAAAGCCCGGCTAGCCATCTTCCAACTACAAGGAAAGGCCACCTTGTTGTGGAAAGAAGTCAAGATTGTGTGAGGGGTAAGCAAACAAAACATAACCTGGGAGAAGTTCCAAAAATATTTCAAGGAAAGATATTTGACTAAACAATTTTATGACGAGAAAGCCAAAGAATTTCACAACCTGCAGCTCGGGCAGCAAACCATGGATGATTTTATCACCCGATTTACCTCTCTTCTCTGATATGTACCTTACATACGAGAGGAACAGGCTAAGGTACAACAATTCGTTAGCAGTTTACCATGGCAATGAGAGAGAATTGAGTTTGATAATCCCAAAACGATGGATGAGGTTATTTGTAAGGCCAAGATATGCTATCAGCAAAGTAAGCAGAAGGGAGAGCTTATAGGAAAGAGGTGGGCTAACAAGAAAAGTAACAGGATTTTTGTGGGTAATAAGAGAAATCGTAATAGTGTTAGAAAGGGGTTTCCCAAAGGGAAAAACAACAAAAATCTTCATAAAAACCAGCTTAAATTTAGGCCACCTACTGAATCTAGATTCAGTGAGCAATCTGGTAAAGTTGATAATGAGGGGACAGCAATACCCCCAGTACAATGTTGCGGATGTGGAGGGCCACATTACGTTAAAAATTGTCCTCATCGAAAAGGAACTAATTAAGCTTCATAGATCCATGAGGCGTCTACGGTAGGTGACATGGCCTAGAGCATCCCGAAGATTAATGCTGCTCTCGAAGACCATCAGGCCGAATATCAGCCAACAATGGTGGAGTTTGAAGGTAAGATTTTTGATCACCCTGTATCTATTTTAATTGATCCTGGAGCTACGTTAAGTTATGTAAGTCCAAATGTTGTGGAATGGTGTAAATTGCAGTCTTTCAAGTTTAAAAACCCTTGGCTAGTACAACTGGCAACAGGGGCAAAGAGACATGTGTTAGCTAAGGTCAACGATTGCCCTTTTGAAATCGCTGGTTAGCCTTTGAAGGTAGATCTAAACATAGTACCCCTTGGGTAGTATGATGTGTTGATAGGCATGGACTGGCTGGAGAAACGCTGGTCCATTATAAACTGTAAAACAAAAACAATCTGCTACCAGAATGAATTGGGAGAGCAGCAAGTGATGCAAGGCATTTTGAGGCCAGTACAGATTAGGCTAATAACTTCGCAACTGACAAAGTGTATCAGGAAAGGATGTCATGTGTATGCTATTCAGGTCGTTATGCCAACTCGAAAGACAAGACTGCCACCTTAGAAAGTATTCCAGTGGTTCAAGAATTTGTAAATGTGTTCCTTGAAGAGATACTAGGACTACTGCCCAAGAGAGGCATAGATTTCACTATTGAATTGGTGTTGAGAGCAACCCCAATGTCCCAAGCTCCTTATCGTATGAGCACGTCGGAACTGCGGAGCTAAAAATGCAATTATAGGAGTTATTAGATAAAAACTATATCCGCCCCAGCGTGTCACCCTGGGGAGCTCTCGTGTTGTTCGTAAAAAAGAACGACGGGACCCTTCGCATGTGCATCGACTACCATTAACTGAATAATTTGACCATCAAGAACAAGTACCCGTGTTGATGAGCTTTTTGGCCAAGTAAAAGGGGCTACTGTATTTTCAAAAATTCATTTACGATTAGGATACCACCAAATCAGAATCAAAGAGGAAGATATAGCCAAAACTGCCTTTAGGACTCTCTATGGGGACTACGAGTTCGTAGTATTACCCTTTGGGTTAACCAAGGGCCTTGCGACATTTATGTGCTTAATGAACAACATATTTCATCAGTATTTAGACAAATTTGTGTTAATTTTCATTGACGACATACTGATATACTCCCCGAATATTGAGGAACACAAGGAGCACCTTAGATTGGTATTGCAAACTCTCCAGGAACATCAACTATATGCTAAATCTAGCACTTGTGTGATTTTCTTAAGGAACAAATTCGGTACTTAAGACATATTATTATTAAAGATGGAATCGCGGTGGATCCCGAGAAGATTAAGACCATAATAGAATGGCCAGTATCGAAGGACGTAGCAGATATAAGATCCTTTATGGGATTAGCAGGTTACTATAGACAGTTTGTGGAAGGATTCTCCAAAGTGGCCTATCCTATCACTTCCTTGTAGAAAAAAAAAGGGAAAATTTTTAAATGGACCGCTGAGTGCCAAAAAAGTTTTGAACGCCTTAAGCACCTACTCACCACTACGCCTATATTAGGCATAACAGATCTAGGTAAGGACCATGTGGTGTCCACAGATGCGAGTAAGGAAGGGGTAGGGGGAGTACTGATGCAAGAAGGTAAGGTAATCACCTATGAGTCAAGGAAGTTAAAGGAACATGAGCAGAAATGTTTTTCCTATGATTTGGAGTTGGCAGCTATCATTCACGCTTTAAAGATGTGGTGTCACTATCTGATGGGTAGAAAATTTCTGCTGATGACAGACAACCATAGCCTGACTAGTTACTTTAATCAGCCTACCTTAAATGCGAGGCAGGCACAGTCGCTAGATTTTCTGAGTGGATTCAATTTCGAGATTAAACATCTGAAAGGGAAGGAGAACCGGGTAGAGGACGCTTTAAGTCAAAAGGTACATTGTCTCTATGAAATTTCTTGCAGCGAAGGGCAGAATACCTTTGTTGAAATGATTAAAGAAGTAGCAAAACAGGATCTGAAATATTAGCAAATAGTCCAGCAATTTCAAAATCCAACCAGCAATGAATATCAGCAAGGTTATGCGATGGATGATGTCAGTTTGCTGAATTATAAAAAAAAGACTATATGTGGCCAACCAAGGTAACATTAAAGGTCTAATTTTAGATGAATTTTATAAGAGTCCCTACGTAGGACATCCAGGGTACCAAAAGCTGATTACCGCACTCGAGAAGGAGTATTATTGGCCTGGCATGAAGAAATATGTAGTAGACTATTTGGCATGTTGTCAAGAATGCCAACAAGTCAAAACTGTACATCAGCACCCCACGGGGTTATTGCAGCCACTACCAATTCTGGAGTGGAAGTGGGAAACCATCTCTATGGATTTTATACCAGGATTACCCAAATTTAAAATAAATAACGACTCTATCATGGTAGTCGTAGACAAGTTAAGAAAATCAGCCCATTTTATACCAGTACAATCCACTTTTAGAGCAATATAGATTGCCAATATCTGTATTGGGTTACCAAAAGCCATAATTTCTGATCGTGATGTAAAATTTACATCAGCCTTCTGGAGAACTCTGTTTGAGGGGCTGGGGACTCAGCTAAACTTTAGTACCTCTTATCACCCTCAAATAGACGGGCAAACCGAACAGGTGAATCAAGTAGTGGAAGACATGCTTAGGACATACGTAATGCAACAACCATCGAAATGGGAAGATTATCTACATTTAGTCGAATTTGCATACAACAACAACTATCATACTTCTTTGCAAATGAGCCTGTTTGAAGTGTTGTATAGGCGGAAATGCCACACACCCTCCAGTTGGGGGGTACTAGAAGACAAGTTGTTGCTGGGACCTGAAATGTTAAAAGAGATGGAGGAAATAGTCAAGAAGGTATGAACTACCTTAAAGGTAGCCCAAGATAGATAGAAGAATTTTGCCAACATGAAGAGGAGTTTTAGAGAATATCAAGTTGGTGATCATGTGTATGTGAGGATACAAGCTAAAATGAGTACGCTACAATGGAATGGGTGTAGTAAACTGGCACCCCGGTTTTGTGGGCCATTTCAAATATTAGCAAGAGTTGGGTCGGTGGCATACCAACTCGCCCTACCAAGCCATATTCAGGTCGACAATGTCTTTCATGTTTCTGTATTAAAAAGATACATTTATGATCCTAAGAACATAGTCAGTTGGAAAAACATACAGGTAAAGAAGCTAACTTAGGTAGACCTATTAATTTTGATATTAAAGGAAAACTGACTTAGGTTCTATTTGTTTTAGGACGAGCCAGAAGGAGAATTCTCGGTCAAGCCATTGAATATTCTCGAACGAAGAGAAGTAATGTTGCAGAAACGAGCCATCACTCAGGTTAAAGTGCAATAGTAGCACTTTGGACTGGATGAGGCTACCTGGGAGGATGAACAACTAATGAAAGAAGAATATCTAGGTTTGTTCATGGCTGGAAAACATCAGGACGATGTTTGACTTCAGGGGGGAAGATGTGTTGTCCTCAGAAATACTGTAATTATTTTATTTTACCATAGTAAGAAACAAACTGGTTAATTATAGTTGTTATTGTTTGAATAAAACAATGTTGTTAATTATGGAAATACAAAATGGCTTGAATATAGGAAACTTTGTAACTTCTCAGGATGGGAAGTTGGAAAAAGGCAGTTACTTGAAAAACCTAAACTACCTCCCCTAACTGGGAGATGCTCCAAAAGAAAAGGAGTGTGGGGAGGAAAAACCATACTGAAAGGTCTGATGGTAAGGGGAAAGGACTACTAAGTCTAGTGATGACCAGATAGCAGGAGCACTGTGTGAAGAAAACTTGCAGAAGGCAGAGGTATGGCACGTAAGCTTGGGGGGAGATTTGGTCTTGGAGAACAGATCTTACGGACGAGAGGTTGATAGGTCGTAGAAAAGCAAAGGTGACTTCTACCTTGGAGTTCTTTTCTTGTATTAACTCTGGTAAGTGGCACCCTCTTGGAACAATTTGTAGTTCTAAGTTATTTTACGTGTCTTTAACTGTGTCAGGAGGGGGAGATGTTGAGTTCTTAATGCTTGTATTTAAAATTAGATGTCTTTAACAATATAATTATTAATGACGGTTCAGGACTGGTTAATTTGTATTTCTAGTTATGCAAGCAGTAGAAAAATTAATTGTACAAGCTTTTCAATATTGGAAATTATTTCGCAGTAGCAGCACTACTAAGATTATCATAATGTCTGAGTAGAAAATGAGTTTTAATGAATAGGAATTAGATCAATGTCAGCCTATTCAAGTTCTTTAGTTTAAGGGAAAATTTTCTAGTAATATGAACCCTAGAATGAGGAAAATGAGAATTCTAGTAGTGGTAAACCCCAGAATACCGAAGCAAAGCTTTAGTTAAAGATCTGTACTGGCTGAGAAATATAAGACAACAACTATAGAACTGTAATGACCTAGCACGCCAAGGAGGGATTATTAAATAATCTCAAACCTTGTGGGTCATTATAACCCTAAGCAGGATGACCATAGTGAAAAGACTCCAACAGAGTAATCCCCTGTTCAGGTTGCTTAGGGTTTCTAGATTTTAAATCAAAACAGAAGAAAATATCATCAATAATCTGGATCATGTGGTGAAAGATAGCGTTAACAGAGAAAGCCCAACCTGGGTTTCACGCAGCAAACATTCAGATTGTATAGAAACGAGTAAGAATATCAACAAAAGGGTAATGAATAACCAACAGATTACATTTCATAATCTAAAGACTAGATTTACAATCTAAGGATAGCCTATAAATAATTCACATAATGTAATTTATAAGCTCAGTATTATTTACAGGAGTAACCAGCAAATAATTCACATAACTCAACCAAAAGTCCAGTATTATTTATAGAAGAAAACATCATATAACTCGCATAACGTAATTAAAAGTCCAATATTCTTACAGAGGAAACCAACATATAATTCACCTAACGTAATTAAAAGTCCAGTAACATTTACAGAAGGAATTAGCAAATACTTCACACTTCGATCAAAAAGCCCAAGATTTATAACTGGAAAGTGAACAAAGTCTATAGCCTAAATGAAGACCTAAACGGTCTCTATTATGAAGATGATTGTCCAAAGAAACAAGAGATTGTAGAATGTAGCCAGAGTATTACAAAACTTCCACCAAAAAAAATCCAGACATGGTGCGGCCCTATGAATGGTACCCGCAACCTAATGGAAACCCTAGTCTAACACAATAATAAACATGAATTCCTTCCTTGAGCAAGGATAGGCATACGCTTGGAAATATCAACACACAAGTTATCACATTACGTTAAACACTTCAGCAAATGAAGCAAGAGCCAGAGTAATTCTTGAGAGCCTGCACTTGTTGCCAAAAACTAAATCTCATAAATTTCCTCTCAGCCAAAACTGATAGATCTTACTCGAACTTCCTTGAATATTGGAGGCTTGAGGAGGAAAGCGTAGCACCACACCTGCAGTAGGTACTCCTACAAACAAAGGGTTGGCAACGGCGTTAATGGCATGCTATTATAATAGTGCAGAGATAATGAATTGCTGAAGAAACAAATAACAAAAAGAATAACTTACCTCTCAAGCTCCTCGAACCAGTAATACACCCCATGGAGGAACAACCCCATAAACCCTACTCCTGAATACCTATGAGCTAGGTTAAAGCTTGGACTCTGCAGGCCAAAACCGTCTACGTGAGGAGGAAGGGAAACCGTCGGGTGCCACAAGGGAGGTAGAGCCAAATGAGGCAAAAACCTAGCAAGCATGAATGAATAACCTTCCAAAAAGAGCTCAACCGTAGGATTGGGGACTCGGGTCAATCACTATTGATGCCTTGAGAAGCCCAAGATGCACACAGACGAGCCTACCCATGCCACGTACCATGATAGAGCTGTAAATTAAATGTCAGTCCCATTGTAATAGATAGCTGGACTAAAAATCTGCGTAGACACTAGATAGTTTGAGCACGCAAGTACTAGACCATTAGCAAATAGTAAGGACCCATCTCCATCATAATTATGAAGCCAATGAACATGACCCTTATAACAGAATAACGTGGATTGCAAACCGGTAATACGATATTTAAAAATCAATGTATTTAGACCATGTCCAATAGTATGATGTTACGTTGGAATAATATTTGCTGGTCAATGTTTTTATTTATTTATTATTATACATTAATATTGGTTTATATATGGTTTGGAGGTATGAAAAGAAGTCACGTGGAATTTTTTTTTTTCTTTTAAAGGATCGCGAGGGCAACCTCCTTTGATTATCGTATACTTGAAGACAATGACAGTGCGATAATATCGTAGCCCAGAAACCAGAGAAGGTGCACGGCATAAAGACAACACGGGAATTTTATATTGTTGTGTTAAAGGTAGCAGAAATCTTGGCTAGTGTTATATTATTGTATAGTTTTGAGAAAATTTAGTGTTATATTGTTGTCTGAGAAAATTCTGTATAGATTTATTTAAGTAAAGATTTAGGATGAGTTAAGAAAGGACAAATATTTTTTTAATGTAAAATATGATTTTTTTAAATTGTATTTTTGAATGATAAATAGAATATATATGAGCCAAATGTAAGTAATTGTTTTCATGATTGATATATATATATAGATATATATATATTTATATAATATATTAAATGATATTTATAATATGCATAATTGAGATCAAAATATTTTACATAATTATATAGAGAATTTTACCACACATTAAAATTTTTTTTTTATTAATGATTTTTAAGTATATGTCAATATAAATTCTTATATAAATAGTATTTTTTATTGATAATCCACATTGAATATTTTTTTTATACACAATATTAAAATATTAAAAAAAGTCTATATATAGATATATGTGAATTTGATATCAACATAGATTAGTTAACATAGATTTTCAAATAGTTTATTTAACTAATTGAAATATTTTTGAAAAGTATAAGATTTAAGCATTTTACTAATATTTTTTACATATAATTTTTTAGAACATATTCATTTTTTCTTTATTATAAAGAATATTTGTTTCCATTTAGAACAATATTTTTTATAGAAAAATCTAAAAACAAATTTACACATGTCCATATACTGAATTGTAGAATAAACCTATCCACTCCATAAACTTATTCACTCAAATGACTATAAAAAAAGATGGAAATACAATAAAATGACTATGAAAAAGATGGAAATAGAACGGCCCACTGGTTCATAGCTTCACCACGGTTACACGCTTGCTTCCATTGCTGGCCGTATTAAATTATTTCCAGATTTGCGCATCCACCCTGACGGTGCCAGGCAATTTTTCGTAGAGTTGCATTGAGATATGTTTTCAAAGTTTGCTCTTGATTCCATAATGTATTTTAATTCCATGCGTTTTCTTCATGAAATGTGCAAAATGAAACATTTCACCAAAGAAAACTAATGACATGAGTTTTTAGAAGGGTTGTTGTTGTCGTCGCCGCCAACATGTGTTGGTTGAGAGGAGACCCAGCCATTCATTAAGCTATGAGATCAATAGCCATCGTGGAACGAAAGTGAAGGTCCAGTGCGCAGCAAGAGTGTGGAGAAGGATTGAGCCATAAGTTTGATTAGTGGGCATAATAGATGAGAGGACGGCAAGATTATGGTGAGGTTTTTATAAATTTCACGGAAGAAAATTATTGTACTCCAGTACGCAGGTTGGGGAAAAGAAATTGCTTAAAGTTTTATTGTTGCATTGACTCAGTTGCAGTCATTTTTGTTGGCCCACAGGTCTCGAGATTTTTTTTTAAGTGGCTCAAGTTCTTTTTTCTTAAAGTTAAAGCAATGATAGGGTAAATGTGTTATGCATTGAACTTACAGTGTTCAAGTCGTATGAGAAGCAAAGACTAGGTAGAAATCTATGAACAATTTTTGATTGATTAAACAAATAGGAAAATTTAAGAGGCTATAACAGTCAAAATAATAATAAGAGTTGTTTGAGATCTAACTTAAAGAGTTGGAAGTCAAAAGGAAAAATAATGCCTTCACATTAAAATACGTAAAAAAATGCGTAGATAACAATATTATTCCCTTTATTAACTAAGAAGACTTTGCATATCTTTGAGAGGAATTTTGGTGTAAGGGGGAGTAATCAACTTAAGATAAAAATGAAGGCGGATCTATAGCAAGAGATCTACAAATGATGAAGTGTGGTAAATACCACTTGAAAGTGGATGACAATGTTGATGGCGTGTTATCAACAGTAGAGAAAGAGAACATAGATGCTCATGAATCCCACTATGCTAAGCCATAAGCGTATGATGGTTGTGAAGAATTTGTAGAAAGAGCACACAAATCCTCATGAATCCCATTGTTCTGAGCAAAAAGTGGACGATGATTTAGTGAATTCATTAAACTATCTTGTTGATAGTGAAGTTGTCATTGAAGTAGTAAATGATTGATAGATGCAACAATTGAATTGTTGATGAGAAAACTCTAATTGTAAGAGAAGAAAGAACATAATCAATTGTGTAGATGTTAGATGCAACAAAATTTGTAGAATAATTAAAGTTTCTTGAAGCATGGATTGAAACACCATGTTTTGATGAAGTATGCACAGGAGTTATAGGAATGAAGGTTGAAGACATCATGGACGATGAAAGAAATGAAAATTTTAATGAAATTTTATGAAATTTCCATGTATGGGAGTCCTAAAGAGATACAACTTTATTATGCACTTATGTTGTGGAAAATTGATGATCAAAAGTCACTGATGAATAACACACTATAGAAGATGACATGTGGCAATAGTCCACATAATAGTAGACTTCCAAAGAAGTAGAAGACATGCATGGACAGCCTAAAGTAATTTTCCATATTAAAACAGTGGAACAATTGCACCAGCAAATAAAGAATCCAAAATTTGGAGCCTACAACAAAAAAAAAATTGAAGCAATTCAGAGGATACAAGATCTGGAAGAAAAGAAAAAGAAAAAGAAATCCATTCGAAGAGCTTATGCCAAAGTTTTTGAGTCATTGTAAGTCTAGCAAAGACTTAATTTTGAGACTTACACTAACTACCATCTTAGTTTGATTTTTTGTGGTTGTAATTAAGACAAAGTGTTAGAGAAAATAATTCCAACCACCACTTGTTTTCAACTAGCTATCATAATTAGTTTAAATTTTGGTTTAGTTAGTTGATTTCTATTTCAGTTTAATTCAATCTCTCCTATATAATCTATTTAATTTTTATTGAATAATGTGGAAACTAAGTTTAATCCATTTTCATTTTCCAATTTATTGTCGAATCTTTTTCTCTGCTTCTCCATTATTAGTCCATGCCTGGGACTATTAGCGATCGATCGATCGTTGACCAGCTATTAATTGGCTTTGACCAAGTAAAATTTCCCGTACATATTAGGTTTAAGCCAATGTTTGAAATACAATTTTCTGCTGAATAAATTTTTATCCAAAGTTTGTGTTTCGACCTCTTATTGCAGGCTTCGCTCCGTTCGAGACATATTTTTCCCCATCTCCCACTTATATCCAAAGTTTTATATGCTTTCAACATTTCCAAATTTTATACTTTTTCCACTTCTCACTTATATCCAAAGGTTTATATCCAAAGGTTTATGTCTTCAAAATTTTCGAGTTCTATATTTTTCTATTTTATGGCAACAGTTTTTTTATGCAAAGTTTTCGTGTCCTACATGCAGTGTCCTCCCTCTTGCAAGTGCCAGATGTTTCAAGTATGCAGAGGCATCATAACATTCCCTACCTTGGTTACACAGTTGAGGCTGCTGGCTGGTAGAAAGCTGCAGTATGAAGTTAAATATGCTAAACCAGAGATAGAGCATGAATTTGTGACTTTAGTCCGATACACTCGCAAAGCTCCATTCGGTCAAGCTACATCTCTCTTCAACTGGAAATCTGGAATCATAGAGGTATCTGCTACTTCAAAATATTGTGTTTCCATGAATCAGTTTCCTCGATGTGGTATCCATCCATCCCGAACATCGTTTTTTTTATTGTCCATCAGTGGCTATGTTACAAATTTAATTGCTCAGAGTTAGTAAAAAAATGGTCGTTGTTATGCAGGTTGCTCAACAGGAGAGCGTTCTGTTGGTGGTATTGATATCGAAAATCATTTCAGCATCACTAACAAACCACCACGAGGGATTGAAATGCACTTCCACCCCTGAGGCAGAGGCTAAGACGAAGGTCTTTGCTACAGGTTCGTAGAGCAAATGAAAACACATCTCTGCAATAAAATGGATACAATTGAAAGATTTGACACACAAGCGTGAAAGCTCATCGTTTCTGGTTCTGCTGTTTTTACAGGCAATGGTGAGGGCCTTGGTATCCATGTCAAAGGCACTGACGAGAAGATTAAAGCTGGCGGTAATCGGAGCAGGTTCGAGGAGCAGAGCAGAGAGTATCGACCAGCTAGTTTGAGGAACAGAGAGTGTCGCGCAGCAGGATCTGTGAAGGGGCGAGCTTGAACTTTACGACTTGTAAGTTCCATTTTACAATGACCTAATTTTACTTTCCATGATTACAGCAATAGTTTACAGCAGTAGTTTTTGTTCATGCCATTTCTTTGGTTTGGCTTCGGCCAGTTTTTCTGCAACTAGTAGACGCTTTTTCCATGAACGCTACTGACTTCGTTGCCCCAGGAAAGGGCCCTTGCCTTGAAGCCCCAACTGTATGCATCAAACTATAAGTGGCGTTTTCAGCGCTGCCTCTCGAGTTTTTTTTGAAGGGTTCTGTACTCTAATCTACGGGTTCAGAGTTCAAATATCTTTTTACTCTATTTCTCTTCATCCATACCAAGATACAAGCCTTTTCATTCTCGCTTGCAGCGTGTTTGCTTGCATTCTCCTAGCCCAAGAGCACATCCCACCATGAAAGAAGCTAAGGCGTACGCCCTCCTCCTTACATGGTTGACTGGAGCTCTCAGGCCATATTTCTTCTCCGCCCCACACGTACAGGCAGATTTCATTTCCAGGTACATTTCTCTCTGCAATGTATTTTTTTTTTCGTTTTTCCCTGTGTTTTGGATTTGGATTTGCCGCACACCGTAAACATGTGTTGTATAATGAGTATGCAAGTAAGTTCAATTTCAATAATTGTTCTCAGCCTGATTTCCTTTTTATTGTCATCTGCAATTAGGTTTGAGTTTTCGATAAACTAGGGTTTTCGAGTGAGCCCAAGAACAATCCAAACACTTGAAAACACTTTTGAAGATTTTACCTATTTTAATGTTCTTGTTTGTTTGCCCTATAATAATTCTCCATTTGTTTGATTTAGTCAAAAGACCTGGACCAGGTCATCATGATAGCCTAAAATCCCCTGCAGGCCACCATAATGATGCTATTGTGGAATGTGCATGGTGTGATTTGAACCCGTGCCTTTTGTGTAATAGTGCCATCCTCTTCCGATGTTCTGTTTCCCGTGGCCCATCTTAGTACCCAACATAGCCATATTTATGACGGGCACATGTGTTATCTTCTCCAGAACTTATGCCTGCATTGGTGTTCTCGCGGTTGTATGGATTGTATAGGATGGCTTTCTGGCTTCAATGTTTTAAACGGATCTTATAACGTGTCGTGTTTTGTATGGCTTATCTACATCTTGGCCAATATTGGTTCTGATTCCTAAGAGATTGAGAGTTTTGAGTTGATGTCTCAATTGGAAAGTTGATGCGGCATCGTGAATTGTTTCCAAATCTTAACTGATCACACTGTTGTGACTCCAAATAACTCCATGATTTAATCATATGGTTCGTTGTCTGGCTCAAATGTGCAATGGCATATGCAGGCACTGCCCATAATCATAGTTTCCAATTTAGCGAGGGCAGATTATGTTATGGGTTATGTTGGGTATATTCTACTGAAATCCATCACATGAGTGCAAGAGTCAAAATCTGTTTGGAGACCAGCTTTATGATCATTAGAACAACTTCCCTGCACTGCAGAAGTTTATGTGAAACTATCAAGGTTCATATATTTTGTGATTGTAAACCGGGTTCAAGACCATTGTTTTTCCTTCCCTATAGAAAAAACGAGGTAATTTTTTTTCCAGTTAAAAAAAAAAACTTTCAAGCAAAAACTAAGATGCAGATAGATTGCAATCATTTACAGTGCGTTCACAGATTGCAATCATCAAATTGAGTATGGGGATTATCTACATGACATTTTTTCAATTTGACATGTCCTTTCTTTGTTTTGCAGGTGTCAATGTCCTTTGGACTAAGTTTCTTATGATAGCTGTCCAGATCAATTCTGTCTTTCAGGATAGGCTTCACTGAGAAAGTTGGGATTGTTTGAGAAGATTTAAATCCCGAGCCCTGGAGTGATCAACATACGATACAATAGTAAGCATTATGATTGGCCAAGGTGGAAATGAAAAGAACTTGTTTTTTAATCAACTTGTAGTATAGTTGAAGCTTTTTCGAGAGCTGTTTACAACTTTGCACCTATTCAATTGTGCAAAAGACTTGTATTATGAAAAAATGGTTCCACTTAAATTAATTCGTAAGCAGTAAAGTGGCTGTTATATTATGTGCAAGAGAACTTTGTAGTTCTTTCATTGAATTATTCATTGGGATTTTCGGGATTTCAGTTACTCTTTCAACTTGTTGTCTATTTGGACCGGCTTGAGAGTGGAATGTATTGTGTTGGGCTTAGGCAATTCATTCTGCAAGAGAACAAAAGCCCCAGGTGCCTTTTCTTATTAATTCTAAACTGGTCTTCAGAATGGTAACTGTATGTGCTAGAGCATGAGGTTAGATGAAAGATATGACTCCATCTTGGATACAGAATGCAAATGGACCATCAAGTACTTCAGCTTCAGCTCCAGCTTCAACTTCAACTTCTGAAAGTCCATATTCTCAATATCTGCCTAATACGTGTGTCTAGATATCTGCCTAATACATGCGCTAGACACACGTAAGTTTAGTAATACATTCTATTTCTTGTAAATTGTAAGAGTTGAATGGAAGGATATGTTAATTTTATCTATGAGTTTCTTGTTTGTGGAGGATTATTGTGTTATATGTTTTTTGATAGCAAAAGAATGCCTGACAGAGTGAGACTGAAAATTCAATAAATGAAATGGCTGCAATCAAAGTGGGGAGCCAAACTACTGAGGTCTACAATTTATTTTGGATTTTTTGTGTGCAATGGACAATCATTGCTGGATCATATTCATGCTTTTGTTGGATTTAAAGTGTGACGGTATTCATGTCCAATGTTTGGTACTCTGATAAGAAAAGATGACATTTATGCTCTTTATTCTACAATAAGCATGCCACTGATGGCAACTAGTTACTTGCCTATGCTCTGTTGTTTGTTTCTGCGACTATTTATTTCAATTATCTGGACAGGTCAACCATCCTGAATCTAAAATAAAACTGCAGATTCTAAGTTTTTGTTATTTGTAGCAAATTATATTGCTTTTTTTCTTCCTGGATAGTGGGAAACGAAAGATCATTTTATGGTGTTGTCTGCACCCTATAAATTCATATGGAGAGCATGTATTTTTGTAGAAAACAAGAATGGCACCATAGAGCTGACTTTTATCTGCTACAACTTATTTGAGTTTTAGCTTCTGGTATTGGATCCAGGCCAACAAACATTCATTATTGTTTCTTTTCTGTGTTATTCATGGAGATTTGCTCAGGAGTAATTATTTTTCAGTATTCTACCAGTTGTTAGGATGCTACAGTCACCAAAACATGTCTGGTTGACCCATCATCGGAGGCCGAAGCATACCTTATACTAGTTCCTGAGCCCCGTGTTGCCAAAGCGAGCAGTCCCGTGCCATCTATATGCGAGCAGTCCCGTGATTTTCTTTAGGCGAAGGAGTAGATTTCTTTAGGCGAAGGGTTTGTCAAAACCTTAACCAAAATTTCATTATTTTCTAAATAAATTGGTAACCTACTTAGACTACTCTTGAAATTTTATCCATACATCCAGTAAATATCATGCTGCTACATACTTGTGCATTCTGTTACACATGTACACCTTGAGGTTTCTTCCGGACATCATACCAGGCCAGCTCCTATCCGTTGAGGAACATGGACAAGCTTATAGTAACTGCTTATAATGCATAACTCGTGGATGATATCACGACTTTTGGCACCCTGTCGTTCCCACACACCTGGAGCGAATTCATTTTTTCCAATGTACTTGAAGAAGACCTAAGCAAGCAACAATTTAAGATAATGATAACGATAAAGATAAAGCTCCTGAAATATTGCGTTAAAAGTACTTAAATATTCTGTTATTGATCATAAGTAATTGATATTTCGATTTTAGGAACAAATAATGTAGGATTTGTGACTGCCTTCTCATACATTGATATTAAGAAGTATGCTTTTACAAATAGTGAAGAGCTGGCGCACATTTTGAACTTTTCCTTTTTCTAAAGTAAATTCCATGATGTAGTAATTCAATCTTTTGTTTGGTTTGAAATAAGTATTAATGTATGAATTTAGAGAAGTGTAAATTAAATTATTTGATGAGTTTATATTGTTTAAATGTTTTGTATAGTTATTTAATATTTTTTATTTAAAAATAAAAAAATAATTTATATAAAAAATTAGAGTTTAATAAGTTAGAGAAAAAATTACACATTCAACGGCCTACTCAGTTATTTTCTTCTATTTGTCAAATGCTTATTTTCTTCTATTTGTCAAATGCTTCTCTTTTGGCTTGGGATGTAGGGAATTTTAGACCTCAGTAAATGCATAGATACGGAGAAACATGGTACCATGGGAATGAGAATGAGAATATGATTTCAGATGCATAGATGCTGAGAAACATTGTACCGTGAGAATGAGAATCTGAATATGATTTAGAGTAAGCGGTCGATTCATCTCAGAAATGAACTTTTCATTTTTTTTAAACAACTTTTCCCAGCAAAGGAACAATAAGAATAGCCCTAGAAAGAAAATCCTCCAGCAAGTTATGGCCGAATTGACACCCTTTTAGATGTACCTGTGAGGAATTAAAATGGGGGTTATAATTAGTATCTCTGTTGCACAGTTGACAAATTATTCGACTAATTTCACTGCTGAATATTGCATACATTCCTCCAGGGAGAGACTGAAAAAAACTAGCGTTTGATTTAGGAATGCAGAGCTCTGTTTCACCAAAAGAGCAAATGCACGATAAAAATTCGTCCATGGGATTCGGTATCCCTAACCCTCACCTGAATGAACCCTGTCGTTATTTACTAAGGTAAAATCTTGATCGTTGAAATTGACAACTCATGTAAATTCCATGAGGGGTTAAGGAATCCAACCAAGTGTCAAGACCATCCATAGTAAAGATTTTACTTGTTGGAATACAATTTTTAGGTTTTTCATGGTTTACATTCTTTTAGTCTATTTCCAGCAAATTAATGAAGTTGAACTAAATTGCAGATTAATGAAACTTAACTACATTGTAAAAGTAAAGCAATGTCAGGACTGACTCTCATGCAGCTTTCCCTTCAAAGCAATTGCACAAAATTATTTTTTTCATAAAAGCTAAAATGATTATTAATGCAAACAAATATATATTCAAGAAATCTTTTTGGGATGTGTCTTGCATTCGTATTTTAATTTTAATGCTTATTTTTCTCTCTTAAATTAATTAGCCAAGTTTTTTACAAAGAGCTTTTAATAAAATCAGTTTAGTTGACTTGAAACTGGAAAAAAAATTAAACTTAACAGGACTGGAATGTAAAAGAATTAAACTTAACAGGACTGGAATGTATGAATCTATTGAACAAAGATTAAAGGTAGTAAACACTGTTAAATGAACATACATAATCCAGAATTTGCAATATAACAACAGGAAGATCCATAAGCAAGAAGATGCCATACACAGTGAAAAGTGGATGATACACAAGGCAGATATGATATTATAGGGGAAAGAAATAAGAATTCATCAACTATTAATCGCATGCCGAGTAGCCTCCCCTTGTCTATAATAGACCTTGAGTTAGGTCAGCCCTCCCCTAACCGCCCCGTAAATGCAGTTTCCCGGTCATCTGGCGTATTCCTGGGTTCAGGGTTAAG
>APFE030801698.1:0-17550 GCA_000404065.3 Pinus taeda
TTGAAGAAACACAACACTATTAAATTGCATTAGTTTGCAATAGTTTAGAATGTGAACGATCACTTATTTTTCATATCCAACACCAATTCTATGTTTTTTGACAATGAATTCTTCCTAAGATCTGATGATGAGCATGGGAAGTGAAAGTAAGGCTAATTTATCTTCATTTGAATCTAGTCTTGAAGTAATGTCACTGATTTGATCATTTGTTGGCTATTGATGGGGATCTCTCTCAAACTCAAACAAATAATTGTTCTAAACATGAACTTGTTTAGAATGTTGATTACTATGTTCTAATTCATCCCGTTGAAGCTATGATTCAATTTGGAGAAACTTGATTTTGTCTTGTGACTATTGTAAATAGGTTTGAACATTAGTGACAATTTCTTTTTCGATTAGGAATGTATCATCGATAGTGGAAGTATTAGAACATTTAGTAACTCTAATAACTCATAAATATGATCCATTTTTCAACAATTAAATCTCAAAAAATGAAGGGTGTTGGCTTCTACCAAAATTGTCCTCATTTACATTACAGTTAAACTGATTTTCAAGGAAGTGCAAGTAGACTTACAAAAATACTAAATACTTCTTGCAAGTTATGATTATTTTGGAGTTGAATTATTGTTCAAAATGATTATGACATTGACACTTTTAGTCCTTTTCTTCGATGATGCAATGATGAGAAATGCAAGAGGTTAAACAAAAGCTTAGGTAAAATGTATGACAAGTACAACCAAAATTGATAGTACCTAATATGATATTACTCCTACTTTAATTTCAAGAGCCATATAAACTTGAATGTCTATGTTTCTCAAACTCACATTCACTATTATATAATGGGCAGACTTGGTGTGTCTTGAGTCATCAAATTATGCAATGGAAATTAAGGCATGATTTATAACACCCCATGCAACAATATGTTCTTCAAATTACCATTTGCAAGATGGAATCCTCGATTTACCATTTATTCATGTCATTATCCTCAATAAATCCACACTAATTTTACTCCCTCCTCAGTGCACAAATTTAATTGAATGAAGGTGTTGAAAGGGCTCTCAGGAGATGTAGAGCCTTTATACTCCATGTTTTAGAAGGGAAAATAGTTGTGGGGTTTGTAATTGTGGTAGGCCTTTTCAACTCTCCTTCTATAGTCTACACAGGGAAATATTTGTAGTACCTATTGAGTGATGCTTTGGAAGAGCGGTGTGGGATGAAAGCTAAATTGTGAGGTCCCTTAGATTTAAGTAGTGCGATTTTGCACATTTGAATACAACACAAGTCACCAAGACATAAAATTAAGTCGCAAAACAAATAAATCCAAGTTGATGTTTAGGGAATTACTTGCCACAAGAGGAGAGTCTAGTTTTGGGTTTGATGTAATGCCTGTTGAAATTTGTAACTAGGTTTGGTCTTCATAAATGTATTTGAGATGTACTTATCAAAAGAATAAAGAAAATATTATTATTATTATTTTTATGACTTATTAAAGCATGGGTTTCATGCTTAGGTCATCATGTTTTAGGTCAAAGTCCCCATTAAGGACTTCTAAGATTTATTCTGAGCCATTAGAGTCATTGTACATTAAAAGAGAACGTTCTTGGGCTTTCAAACCATGCAAAAATAATTATTTTTGAGTAAAAAATGAATTTAGTCTTCTCCACACCAAGTCAGCCTAAAGAAGATCAATTTAGCCTCAAGTCAAGTAATTCGACCTCCCTAGAAGGCTATAAATACAAGGCGGTTCAAATTCATTTGAAGTATCTCATTCTCTCTCACATAGTTCAATCTATGAAGCTGGAATTGTGAACAACACTTTCTGGTTCAAATCGCATCAACAAATGAATTTTGATGTGATTATCGCTGGAAACATGTCTCAAAAACTTGATATGGATTACAAAAGTCTTAATTCATTAGATAGAAAAGGAGTTGGAAAGGAGTGCAAGTTTCTAGAGGAGGATAGAAGACCTCAAGATTGAATTTTGGGAAAACTCTCACTTAGTTCTAAGGTGTATCAAGGGAGATCGAAGTTCTCCAAGTCTGGTCGAAGCTGCTACTATTGATGCTGGTAGGTTAAAGTTGCTTGTGAAGGGTTGTCATCTAAAAGAAGGATTGAGAGTTGAATTGTTCTGGAGGGATTATTTTTATGGGTCTAGAGTCTTGGATTATCTCGAGAAAATATTGAAGGAAGAATTATTGACTGGGTTTTCCCCTAGATAGGGGTTTTCCCCTGGCTATCTAGCTACATCTGTTGTCATTGTGTTATTGTTTTGGTAATTTCTTGATGAAATAAAAGATGAAATAAGAACATAAAGATAAAATAATCACAAGTAACTATCTATATAAGAAAATATTTCTACCTTTCAGATTTTCTAACATGGTGTCAGAGCTAAGGTGAAGGAGGAGAAAGACAGTCTTGAGTATCTACTAGAAGGGATCTAAAGAATTGATCTAGGGATCATATAAGGAGCTCTTATAAGAGAATATGCTCTTGATCTTCAAGGATAATGTCTAACACATTAAAGGGTGAGATTTTTTTGGAAGGAGCATCAAACTACAAATCTTGGAAGAAAGGAATTGACCTCATTCTTAAAAAGAACAAGTTCTTGGATGTGGTTAGAGGGAAGGCGAAGAAACCTACGGAAGAATCTAGTGATACAGACAAGGTAAACTATAAAGAATTGGAAATATTGGCTATGACTCTGATGGTAGAAAGAATTAAGGACAATCTTGTCCCATACATTTCCAATATATACCATGCTCAAGAAATGTATGAAACATTCAAAAAATTATTCACTATAAAGAACATCGATCATGTAGCAAGCTTGAAGAATGAGTTAAGGATTGCAAAAATGACAAAGGATGATATTGTGGCTTCCTTATTTGTAAGGATATCAGGATTAGAGATGAATTTCAAGATGTAAATGAAATAGTATCGGAGAAGGAGCTAGTAATCACTGCCCTATTGGGATTACCACCTACTTGGAGTGATTTTTCTTAAGGTCTCAATAGTTGGAAATAAGACCTTACCTTTGAAAAACTTGTTGGCATTATTAATTTGGCGTTGTCCTTGATGGAAACCTACCTGATGAGTTGTCCTTGATGACAACCTACCTGATGAATGGAACCCTACTTGATGAGTTATCTCTTGATGGAAACCTAATTGTTGAAGATGTAAATAGGATGTGACAAAATGTTTTACAAATGTGATAGAGTGTTTTGGAAAAGACATAGCAGTTCAGAGGTAGAGGTATGATAAATTTAAAAGTTCAAGAAGTATACGCGGGTTCTATTAAGAAAAGTTGCATACACATGTGATTATGAAGAATCAAAGGCATGTATAGTTTCTGCGCCATGGTATTCTAAATACGAAGGGTCCTTACCATGGTATTGCCCTACGGTATTGAGCCCAGTAATGGATATTTTGATCTCGTCTAAGAAAACCATCGGTTGGAGTATGGTTTTGACTTGTGGTATTAGAAAAAGGCTAAACTATATAAGGTCATAAAGATCAAGTTGTGCAATGTGTGTAATGTGTGCAAGTAATGGAAATATTATGAATAGCTAGATCTGAAGCAAATATACGTGTTATGGGCTATTGATGCTTTACTTAATCTAAAATAAGTATGCACCTGGTAGTTTGATGATGGATCAGATCCAATAGATCTAAGATGACAATCATGATTATGGAATGATTTTATTTGTGTTGATGGCATCTTAATGTATGATTTGTCTGTGTATGTTGAGATCTGGGTATGTCCGAAGTTCTGTGTTGCAGTGAAGATTTGACTCTGAAGTTGCAAAGTTGTACGCGGGTTTTATAGTCTGCAAGGCGCGTACACACAGAAATGTGTTGCTGGTAAGTCGTGTACATGCGGGTTTGGTTCTTGAAAAGTTCTTACACACACAAATATGCTTTGAGGAAAGGGAATTCAAAAAGTAGGGTTTTGATGAAAAGGAATGTTTGATTAGTTAGTCAATTATGATGTGTTTTTTGTCTATCAATGAAGTTTTCTTGATGATTTGGGTTTAAACAATGATGTTTTAATTGTTGATTGATTGAATGAAGAATTTTGAGACTACTTGTTGATTGTGATTGAAGATCAGAAACAATTCTGTGATTGGTTCAAAATGTTGCAGTAGATCTGGGTATAATTCATGTGTTTCAGAGTGACAGTGGTTCAACTTTCAGTTTTCATAATTTTAAGATCTGTATGCAAGTATGACTCATGAAACATGCGTACACACGTGGGTTTGCTATTATAAAGTAGCATATACATTTTGACAGATGGTTGATCAGGGTTTACAATATCAAGATATGGTTCCTTTGATGTGCAATATGATGCCATATATTCTAGTTATATTGATCTGACTGATTCGTTGAGTTTTGATTGAGTTTCAGGTGATTAGGTTTCTATGATTGGTCAGTTGAGTTGTGTCAGAGTTTGATGATTGAGTTATAGTGATGAGTTGCAATTTGATGATTGATATTGAGGTTAAATGTTGGTAGTGGGTCCAATATGAAAATTTGATGAAATATGGCCTACCAATTATGATGTGTTGTAGACGGTGGATCCAGTATGAAAATTTATGAAACATGTCCCCAAAGTTGAGGGAGTTGGAGCTTACTTCTAGTGGCAGCTAGTGAATTAGATTAGGGGGTTGGAGCTCCCTTCCAGTATTCATTGGAGAATGAGTGAAGGTTGTAGCCTTCTACAAGTTGGTGAATGCGTACTGGTACAAGTTTACGCTAGTACAAGATCTAGGGGGTTGGAGACCCTTCTAGTAGGAGCTGGAGAACAAGCGAAGGTTGTAGCCTTCTGTAGGTGGGTGCCTGCATACTAGTATGAGTCTTCACCAGTACACGATTGAAAAAATATTTTCTTTGTATTAAAAGAAGACAATGACGACATCAACATGTGGTTTTTTCGTGCATTGGGTTTCCACCTTAAATCCTTGTGTTCATGTGTGTTTCTTATGTGTGATGGTTTATCTTGTCCTTATTGCACATGGTTACTTTCTATCTAGTGTTTAATAAAGCATTTATGGACTGGATGAAGATAAAAATATGATGAATTAACTGAAACATAAGTTTACTAGATGTAAAATAGTTGTCTTAAGAATAGTCTTGTGTACACATGGGTTCCTTTCAGTAAAGTTGCATACAGAAATCAGAATGTGAAATGAAAAGTTTGTGATTTTGAAAATACTAATTCAACCCCCCTCTCAGTATTTTTCCCAACAATTGGTATTAGAGAAGATCCTTTAGCAGAAACTTGATCACTTGAAGGTGATCCATCAAGACAATGGGAAAGAAGAAAAAGAAGAAAGCACCTCAAAAGAAGAAGACATCTCAAAGAGACAGTGACAATGACATAGACGATTCGCTATTAGATGGAAATAAATATTTAGATTCAGAATCACCTCAGAATGAAGATGATCAAGCAAAAGAATTAGTAGGTACTGATATTTGGTCCTCTAGTGATACCTTTCCCTGTTCATGCAAGATTGAAGATAATGATTATGATAATGAAACAACATAATTTTCTCTTATGGGTAAAAGTGAAAGAAATCTAATGACCATAGAAGTAGAAGTTAAAATTCTCACATATAAAATTATAGATCAACAAGATCTATTTGATAAAAGGGAATGTACCTAAAAAGAATAATTTATGAGGTTAAAAACTCAGTTGGATGAAGGAAAAAAATAAGGAAATAGTATAAGGAAAAGGAAGATCAATGTCAAAGGCTACAGGATGAAGTAACATCATTAAGAAATCAAGTGAATGAAAAGGATACAAAAACCAAGGAAATTAAAGAAAGAACCAGTTACTGTAAAGGTATTTAAGCTGAAGTCATCTCTATAAAAGCAGATCTTGAGAAATCAAATAAGCAGAATGAAGAACTACTTCAAGCATTTGAAGAACAAGAAAATGGGCTAAAAGAAGAGATTCTCAAATCAAAAAAATAAATGGAGGAAGGAACAAAGGTTGAAGAAATCATGAAGAAGAAATATCTAGAAAAGGAAAAGCAATATCAGTTTGAGGTAAATATCCTAAAAGGTAAATTAGAAGAAAAGGATAAAAATTTGCGATTTCAAGATAGTACTAAGATTTTGGATAATATTATTAATAGTCAAAGGTCTCCTACCATCAAATCTGGTCTTGGTTTTCATGAAACTATTAAAGGTGAATCTAGCTCACAAGATCAGGAAAGGAATTTTAATGCAAAATCTAAATGCTCAACAAGAAGATAAGAATTCAACCTCATCAAAAACCAAGGAAAGAAAGTCTTCAAAGGAAATCATTTATTCCTAATTATAAAAGTGTTAATCGATTTTTTCCTATGATCAATAATATTGAATGTTCTATATGTCATAATTTTGAACATGTTGTAGCCAGTTGCAGAAGTAGAATGTTTCAAGATAATAACCATCTCACAGAAATATCATCAACTTGCAAGTACTTTATGGGATATTGTTTTGCTTGCAGTATGTTTGGTCGCAAAGCCATTGAATGCAATAGAAGGAATATGAAACATATAAGATGTTATGTTTGTAACAAGTTTGGGCATGTGAAAAATAATGCAGGAACAAGTCTATGGATCGCTATAGACAACATGATAAGCAACTAGGTAAGAACATTAATATCAGAAAATTTGAAAAAGGCGGATCCACCAATAAGAAAGAAAAAAATGAACATATAAGGTGTGGTCTTGCTTTCTGCTCATTCAAAGACAAAGATGAATGGTACATAGATAGTGGATGTTCTCATCATATGAATGGAGATAAGAGTAAAATGGAGTCTCTTAGGAAGAACCATCATGGTAATGTTATTCTTAGAATTGTTGTTTCAACAAAAGTTATAGGACAACGTAAAGCCATAATTAATAAAACTAGAGCAGTAGCTGATGCTTTATTAGTTCAAGGACTAAATCAGAATATCCTAAGTGTAGGTCAAATGGCAGATAACGAAATATAATTGTATTTACGTCAACTAAGTGTAAGGTTATGAATGAAGTAACTGGAAAAATCATAATAAGAAGATATAGAAATCGAGACAAATTATATGTGTTTGAAGATCAGAATTCTCATAGATATGAGAAAGGTTTAGACTTAGAGTAAAATAAGATGGTGCTTCTGGTAGTTTCTTATTCTTAAATAAATATTTCTAACATTGATTGCAGAAGTGGTGAGAGGTACTTGACCTCATGAAAACATAAGATAATTATCAGGTCCTCAGGATCAGTGATATGTAATATTTGGTAGAGTAATACATGTGTTGTCTTGATGATGACTCCCATGGTTTTTTTTTATTTTCATGTTTCTTATACTATTGACATTGGCTCTGGTGTAGTAACAATGCACATGTGCAATCATAACGGACTCAGGGGGAGGTGAAAGTGTGAAATTTTAGTATTTCAATTTCTGTACGTGGATCTTATGAAGACAAGTTGCATGTATATGCAAGTTCTAAACTGCACAGTTTTGTATATTTTGGTTTAATGAAGAAATAGTGGGACAAATGCAGGAAAAGGGTCTGATATGGTTCAGTCAATTATCAATTGGCTTTTTTGTTATGATGGTTGATGGTTATAGTCTGTTGATGCTATTTAGAAGTGATTTTGGCCCTCATAAGTTGTTGATGACTTGTTGGATAACTGGTTGATGATGATGCCTTGATGATTCTTACTGATATATGAAATGATATGATCAAATCTGACAGTGAATAGTTGACACAGGTTCAGGAGGAGCATTTTCTATGCTTCTAATAATGCATTGTTGGCATTATGTTTGCTTTAGAAGTCCTTGATATGTAATGATGCTTATCTATGGTAATAATTCTTATGTTGTTGAAGTGTTTAAATGATGCATCATGCTATGTTGTAGTCATGGGTTGCCTATGATGAAATCATAGATGATACTTATATATTACTTGTGCCACATAATTGTTTTGAAGCTACTGATCAGATTTATGGATGATTCTTTTGATGATGCTATGGCACATATGTTATGTTGCTTACATGGTGATCATCATAAGTTCAAGGAGATAAACAAAGCTTGAGTACATAGCTTAATTATTTGATGATGATAAGTGTCGCTTATTACTTTATGTTGCCATCATCATACCTTCAAAGATGCATAAATTGCATATGGTGCAGTTATGGATAAGGATTCCTATAGTTCTTGACTCTCACATGGTATAGTGTTTGAGGATTGTTTCTTTTGATGGTATCAAGGAGATGAGTTACTAACATAGTTTAACAAATGATTGTGAGCTTATGGCTTGATTTTCTCATTGATGAGAAGCTAGATATATACTACTATCTCTATGATAAATGAACTATAGATAAGGATCTTATGAATGATTTTCACATTGATGAAGTGATGCTAGTGTGATAGTTCTTCCTGGATGAAGAAAATGGGTCAAGAGAATGGTGCTAATGCAGATTTCATGAGGAAATGGCTATTTGGCGAAATAACTTACTTAGTCACATGGTGATGATGATAAGGAATGATGAATACTTCTCCCCATATTACTTTATGAAGATAGGCATGGTTCTCACATATGTTGATGCTTATTAGATGTGGGATGTTAGAAAATTCCCTAGTGATGATACGTGTTTGATATGTTGGGGATTGTTGTGGAAAGAACATGCAATTATTGCTATGATTATTTGATGATGATGTTGTAGTCATAGATGATGACAATGGTGCTTACACATGTACATGATATTATGTGAATGGTTTTGTGAATATATGGTCAATACTACTTGGAGATATGGCATATGGCTAGTTAATGCATGAAAGGCTATTTTTTTATGAACATAGATTAAGGATTTTTATACTAAGGGAAAAGAGCAAGTTGATCTTGATGAGGTCAAGAGGATGAGTTGATAAACATATCTTATGTTGCATATCAGGTCACATGTTGATGATATTGAAACTACATTGGTAATGGACATATACAGGTTTTTTCTCTTAGTGCTAATGTCAGTTTCTCATGGTGCATAGTATATGATAGTTGCTGATGACTATCATGGCCTTATTGAGGTATTTTGGTTTTGGTTATGAATGCCTTATCTATCATTTTATGTAAATGTCATGTAAATACCTATGATGTAATCATTGTTAAATTAAGTCATGTATGGACTATTGTGGTCAAGTCCTTTTGGACATGTGATGTAATTTGTAACCCCATTGTGTTTGGGAAGTTGATGTAATAATGGTGTCAAATATGTAAACCCACTATGATTGGGTGATTGATGTAAGTTTGAGTCCTTGATGATAGGACAAGTCCATTAAGTCATATAGTCACGTACTTCAATGCACATCCATCAGAGAGTTCAGAATGTGCTCAGGGGGAGCATTTCAGTGTTCATATTCAACAATTCAGATATGGAAGTCTTCATTCAGCATTGGTCAACCCTTTTCTCTTGATGTCAAAGGGGGAGAACAACTTGGTGTTTTAAGAGTAGCTTGGTTTGGTGCTTGGCTTGATGTTCTTACAGGGATTACAGGTTGTGGTGACCAAACACCAAAGTGGTTGCAAGGGGGAAATTGTTGGCATTATGAATTTGGTGTTGTCCTTGACGGAAACCTACTTGATGAGTTTTTCTTGATGACAACCTACTTGATGAGTTGTGAATTGATGGAAATCTACTTGTTGAAGATGTAAATAAGATGTGATAGAATTTTTTATAGATTTGACAGAGTGTTTTGGCAAAGGTATATCAGTTCAGAGGCAAAGGTATGATAAAGTTGAAAGTTCAAGAAGTGTGCACGGGTTCTGTTAAGTAAATCCATGTACACACATGAGTATGAAGAAGCAAAGGTGTGTATAGTTTCGACACCATGGTATTCTAGATACCAAGGGTCCTTAAGATGGTATTGCCCTATGGTATTGAGCCCAGTAATAGTTGTTTTGATCCCATCTAACATAACCATCAGCTGGAGAATGGTTTTGATCTATGGTATTGGAAAAAGGATAAACTATATAAGGTGATGAAGGTCAAGGTGTGCGATGCGTGTAATGTGTGTGATGCGTGTAATGTGTGCAAGTAATGGAAATCTTATGAATAGTTGGATTTGAAGAAAATATACATGTTATGGGTTATTGATGCTTTGCTTGATCTAAACTAAGTATGCACCCAGGAGTTTGATGATGGATCAGATCCAATAGATCCGAAATGACAATAATGATTATGGAATGATTTGATTTGTGTTCATGGTGTCTTAAAACATGATATGTCTATGTATGTCGAGATCTATGCATGTCTGAAGTTCTATGTTGCAACGAATATTTGACTCTAAATTTGCATATACGTACATGGGTTTTATAGCCTGCAAGGTGCGTACACACGCATATGTGTTTCTGGTAAGTCATGTACACATGGTTTTGGTTCATGAAAAGAGCACACACATGTGGATATGCTTTGAGGAAAGGGCATACATAAAGTAGGGTTTTGATGAAAAAGAATGTTTGATCAGTTAATAAGTTATGATGTGTTTTTGTTGTCTCTCAATGAAGTATTCTTGATGATCTGGGTTTAAACAATGATGGTTTTATTATGGTTTGATTGATTGAAGAATGTTGAGATTACTTGTTGATAATGATTGAAGATCATAAACAGTTTTGTGATTGGTTCAGAATGTTGCAGTAGATCTGAGTATGATTCAATATGTGTTTTAGAGTGACAATGGTTCAACTTTCAATTTTTATAAGTTTAATATCTGTACGTGGGTATGATTCATGAAAGGTGCATACAAACTATAAAATAGCATATACATTTTGACATATGGTTGATTAGGGTTTACAGTAACATGATCTTGTTTCTGTGATGTGTAGTATGATGACTGATATTCTAGTTATAATGATCTGACTAATTGGTTGAGTTTTAGTTGATTGGGTTTCAGTGATTGGTTGATTCAGATCTTAGGGGGAGGCCCCCAAGATTTGAAAAATTTAAATGGCAGAAGAAAAGAGAAGAACACACAAAAACAAAACCACAAAGAAACTTTTTTTTTTGAAACAAATAATAACTGTAAAGGCTACATTATGGTGGAAAATATGTTCTTTTACAAAATGTGACTTGTTACTTATAGCCATTTTTGGTCATAGTACCATAAGTAAATTCCATGGGGGGGTAAATACCATGGGTGAATGAATACCCTGGGTTGATGTCACTTACAATACCATGGATAAATTTCATGAGTGGATAAATACCATGGGAGGATAATACCAAGGGTCGATGCCACATACAATACCATGGGAAAATACCATGGGTGGATGCCACTTACAATATCATGGATAAATTCCATGGGTGGATGAATACCATGGGTGGGTGCCACTTATAATACCATAGTTACGATTCCATGGGAATGAGGGTTTGATGCATATTTCAGTTTCAAATTTTTGCAGCAATATTTAAAAAACTTCAAGCACGTGCTACGACCTCAAACATAGCACTTTCTTGGGCAAAGCGGGAATGATTTTTATTTTGTCATTTTTTTTGCAAGGATTTTCTTGGGAAGCGAGTTTGCAGATCAGATATAAAACGTTTGGTGCAAAATTTACAAAAATAAATAACAGATCGGGATTCCTTGCGAAACAATACCCAAATTAAAAAAGCAAATCACAGAGTCGGAGTCTGGATGAGGTAGATATCGATGATTTAAAATCAACTATGTTGTAGAGATTTTTCTGACGGGAATTCATGGACGATGGCTCTCCTATCATTTTTTGCAGTTTTTGTGATTTTAGAAAAATGATTGTATATCTCAGCTCCTCTCGAAAATCACCCTTTTAAAAAAAAATTGGTCGAATCAGAGTTCACATGAGGGAGATATCGTTGATTCAAAATCAACTATTTTTTTTCAAAACTTTTGTGATGTCGGGACAGTTGCAATGGGAATATGAGTTTCCATAGTGTCCAGGTAGGTATTTCAATCACATGGGAAGATGCAGAATGACCATTCTATTTCAAAAAACCTATTATAATAAATATTCTAATTTATATTGACCAAATTATGCCCATTTTAAATGTGGAACAACATTTAGAGTGGTTTCCCTTTAGATATGGCCCTCCCACCCCGCTTTAGTAGGCACTTGCTTCACATTCATTAGTTTCAGCATAGCAACATCCAACTTGGGTTCTTTGGAGATGTGCCCTCCTACCCTAGGCTATGTAGGCCCCTGCTACTTCATTAATAGTCAGTGTCATGGTTATGGGTCAACTGCACAAAATCCTTGTCATCGAAGTCCATTTGCTAGGCCGCACATTGTTAGTATCACAGTTGGCCACAAACATTAGAAGGTATCTCTATCCTTGGATATTTGTTTTTCATGGTTATGAGTTATCCACAAACCCACACGTCATCGAAGTCCATTTTCTAGGTTTCACACTGCCAATATCATAGTTGGTCACAAGCATTATGGAGTATCTCTATCTTCAGATCTTCATTTATCATGGTCATGGATCATCCACAAACCCACACTTTATTGAAGTCCATTTGCTAGGCTGCACACTGTGAGTATAACAATTGGTCATAATCATTAGGGTATCTTTATCCTCAGATTTTCATTTATCATGGTTATGGGTTAACAACACAAAACCCTTCTCTTTAGTGGCTCTTCATATTCAACAAAGACTTCATAGGAGGGAACATCATGCAATGGGTACCATTGCTTCTTAAGGAGGGAGGAATGATATGAATGGAAAATGGCATCCACCCATGGTATTCATCCACCCATAGTATTCATTTACCCATGAAGTTTTCCCATGGTATTGCAAGTGGCATCCACCCATGGTATTCATCCACCCATGGTATTTATCCACCCATGGAATTTACCCATGATATTGTAATTAGCATCCACCCATGGTATTCATTCACCCATGGTATTGTAAGTGGCATCGACTGTTGGTATTCATCCTCCCATGGTATTTACCCACTCATGGAATTTACCCATGATATTGTAAGTGACATCAACCCATGATATTAATTCACCCATGGTATTTACCCACCCATGGAATTTAACTGTGGTATTGTGACAAAAAAGGGCTATAAGTAACAAGTCACATTTTGTAAAAGGACAGATTGTCCACTACAATGTAGCCTTTACAATTATTATTTGTTTTAATAAAAAAAAATCTTTGTATTTTTGTTATTGTGCGTTCTCCTCTTTTCTTCTATAATTTCAAATTTTTAGATCTTGGGGGCCTCTCCCCAAGATCTAGACCATTAGTTGATTCAGTTGTGTCAGAGTTTGATGATTGAGTTACAATAATGAGTTACAATTTGATGATTGATATTGAGCTTAAATGTTGGTAGTGGGTCCAGTATGAAAATTTGATGAAACATGGCCTTCAAGTTATTAAGTGTTGTAGAAGGTGGATACAGTATGAAAATTTATGAAACGTGGTCCCCAAAGTTGAGGGAGTTGGAGCTTCCTTCTAGTGGTTTCTAGTAAATTAGATCAGGGGGTTGGAACTCCCTTCCAGTAGAAGCTGTAGAACGGGTGAAAGTTGTAGCCTTTTGCAAGTTGGTGCCTGCATACTCGTACAACTTTACGCTAGTACAAGAGTCAGGGGGTTGGAGCTCCCTTCTAGCAGGGGATGGAGAATGAGCGGTTGTAGCCTTCTGCAGGAGGGTTCTTGCATACTGGTATGAGTCTGCACTAGTACAAGATTGTAAAAATATTTTATTTGTATTAAAAGAAGACAGAGACGACACCAACAGGTGGTTTTTTCCACCTTAAATCCTGGTGTTCATGTGTTTTTCTTATGTGTGATGGTTTATTTTGTTATTACTGCACATGGTTACTATCTATCTAATGCTTAGTAAATTATTGATGCATTGAACAAAGATAAACAGATGATGAATTAACTGAAACATAAGTTTACTAGACGTACGTTAGTTATCTTAAGAATAGTCGTGTACACATGCTTGTTCCTTTCAGTAAATTCACGTACGAAATCAGGATATGAAATGAAAAGTTTGTGATTTTGAAAATACTAATTCAACCCCCCCTCTCAGTATTTTTCCCAACACAACTTTGGAATCCTTACACCCAAGAAGAAATGAGAATTTCTTTACTATCCAACAATGAATAAGAAAAGGTGTCAAATGCATACTTCACTTCTCACAAGAAAGGAAACTCCAAGAATTCAAGGTTGATATGTCCAAGAGAATGCTACCAATGCCACAATATGGGTCACTATAGAAGTGATTTCCTTGAAAATTCGAAGAACAAGAAAAGAAGCAGGGATCAAGCCAATGTAGCTGAAGAAGGATCTCCAAAAAAGACTAATCCCAAAGAACTGGATATAAGGGACTTACATTACTAAATTCCTTTGATCTAAACTTTAGTTATTTTACTTTTTGATTTCTAGTTTTTTAGGTTTAACATATTTTGGAAAAACATTTTCATTTATTCTTAAGGTTATAGTTACCCCTCAAGCTTGGAGGGAGCCCTCACCAACCTCTAAAGACAAGTATCTCATTACAAGTTTCATTTTTAGGTATCCTTATCACATTTCTACTCTTATTTTCCTTGTTTAGAAAGAATTTTTGAAGACTCAAGGAAGAAGGCCTCACAAAAACAAAGCATTGGAATTACAAGGTTTGTTAAGAAATAAGAGGTATAGTTTGAATTACAAGTTTTTGTCTCTCCATATTTATTCTTGATAAACTATTACTAACATTTCTTTGTCTAGCCTTATTAAATCTTAAAGATTCTTGTTTGAGTGATTCATCATTAGAGAAATATACCCTCATTTCTTTGATTACTCTTGTGGAACCCTAAAAGGGTTCATTGTGAAAAACCCTAAATTAAGGGTATGTTGATGATTATGTGTGACACCCTAACCTGCTTAGGGTTATTGTTGAAAGAATATGTCTGATGTTATGATAAATTCATGTTTGGGGTTTTGGTATGGTTATGGAAACTCTTAACTTTTTAGGTTGAATGGTAGTGTCTGAAATCCCTAGCCTTTGTTGATAATTTAGGGTTTGATATGTTTTGTATTGAAACCTTAGATCATTAGGGTTTAGTAGGGTGTATAAGAAAGACCCTTATGATGTCTTAGAAATGAAATCCTTGACATGTGTGTATTTGTCCAATCAAACCCTAGTCTGATCAAGTTTGTTATATGTCTAACTCTTATTGATATTTGTGTAGTTGGGTTTGACTAACACATGCTATGATATGATTATGCATGATGATGGAATCCTAGATATATGAGTTGACCTAATTGTTAATGGTCACAATTCCTAGGGTTTGGAAGTAAGCCCTAGTCAAAATTTGATTCTCTAAGATGATAATATTTGTAAATTCTAGGGTTTTGTAATTAAACCTTAGTAGAATTTCAAATATCTGATATATGATGACAATGTGATAAAATTGAGATTTGTGTAAGGTTGTCAAAATATGAATTTGAGTTATGACCATTGAGTTTAGGGTTTACAAAAAATCCTAGTGGAAGCTAGTCATGTTGTTACTTTGAATTGAGCTATGATTGGTTTTGGTTATTAAAAGCCCATGTATGAAATCTAGGATCTCACACTAAATCCTAGGGAGAAATCTAACATATGAATTTTGAAGTTGTTAGATACATTGTAGATCTATGTTTTTCTGAATTTTTTCTAGGGTTTTGAATATGATGTAGTAGGGTATGCCATACCTCTAAAAGAAACATTGAAACCCTAGATGTAATAGAAGTTGTTATGAAATGCTCAGTGTCTTGATGAGGTAGTCTAGGGTTTATGACATAAACCCTAGCAAGAAGTTGAAATGTATGTGTTTCTAGTGTGTAACTAAGTTTGAGCATTTTTATGTCTAAAGTTGAATGCTTCTAATGATATGATTATGATATGGTTAACTTCATGCTTTTATAGTTTTGGTTGTACTTTCTCTCTAATTTGTGCAGGTACATAATCTTCAAGACAATGAAGATGTTCATAAAGTAAAGTTGATGTGATAAGCATGATGTGAATGATGATGATCATGATAACTCTAATTATAAGGATGGAATCCATGAAAGATTCTATGATGTCATAGAAAATAAGTTTAATTCCTTAAGTTAAGAGAGCCTGGATGAAATTTCCCTAGGTTAAGAGGGAGCTTGAATGAAAGAAATCTCCCTAAGTTAAGAGGGATTTCAGATGAAAGGAATATTCCTAGTTGAAAGGGAGGTCATATCATAGTAATGATGGACACCTTGAAAGAAGAAATTGGAGAATGTGTTTTTTGAACGACTGCTGAGATAAGAAGAGTTGGATCTATTTGTACAATATGTTGTTGCATGAAAAGTAGGAGAGGAAGCTGTATGGTTGAGGAATCTTCTGTCAAGATTCATTTGGAAAGCTCTAAATCCTACTATGAAAAGTTTAAAAAGCAACATCAAGTTTTCTGGAAGACCTTGAAGGTTTATATATGTTTATATACATTTAAAAGTTTGTTACTGATTGAGGTTGTGTTTGTACAGGTAAATCTATCAGAAGTTTGATAACATGTTTTACATGCTTAAAGTTGTCAATCAGTTTGATTGGTAGAGATTTGGTGCTAATCTGTTTAATAAAGGAGGATTTTTTTACTGATTATAATAATTAGGAAGTTGAGGCTTTATGAGTGAGACATTGCCTGGGAGGGAATTTGGATGACACGTTGTGTTGATGTCTAGTTCCCAAAGTAGGGAGGGTGGAATTGGTCATGGAGCTCTAACCTCATATACACACCTAGATCCTTGGGTTTATGGTTAACAAGTAAGCCTGATGGTACCTAGAGAGGTTGAAAGCTTTAGTCCATCTTAGTCCCACCAGGATAGATTTCCCTAGTTAGGAATCTAGTCCATGGAATTGCGGTGCCTAAAAATTCTTCACGGTTCATATGTTCTGAGATCTTCCTTGTAGTTGTACTGATGAATACCTCCCTAGTTAAGAGGGAGTTTTTAAATTTGTAACTAGGTTCGGTCTTCATAAATGTATTTGAGATGTACTTATCAAAAGAATAAAGAAAATATTTTTATTATTATTGTTATGATTTATTAAAGCATGGGTTTCATGCTTGGGTCATCATGTTTTAAATAAAATTACCCATTGAATACTTTGAGGATTTATTCTGAGTCATTAGAGTCATTGTACATTAAAATAGACCCCTCTTGGACTTTCGAACCATGTAAAAAGAATTATTTTTTAGTCAAAAATGAATTTAGTCTCCTTCACACCAAGTAAACTTAAAGAAGATCAAGTCAACCTCAAGTCAACCTCAAGTCAAGTAATTTCACCTCCCTAGAAGGCTATAAATACAAGGAAGTTCAAATTCATTTGGAATATCTCATTCTCTCTCACATAAATCGATCTCCGACGCGGGAAGCGGGAAAAGTGTGAAATTGGTGAAGGGCTAGAAAAGGAGCTGGAAATGAGTGTGAGTTTATGGAGGAGGTTAGAAGACCTCAAAATTTTTGAGAAAAGTCTCACTCAATTCTGAGGTGTATTAAGGAGATCGAATTTCTTCAAGTCTGGTCAAAGTTGTTGCTGCTGCTACTGCTGCT
>APFE030801698.1:18673-66044 GCA_000404065.3 Pinus taeda
ATATATAAAGTCTAATATGTGTGCTATATCTATGTAGAAAATCGACAAATATCTGCAACCACACTAATGAACAATCTGAAGGATAGTTTCTTTTCATTAGGACACAAATTTTCTCTACTCATTTGCAATGGAATAGGAACAAAAATAAAACACAGTTACATAAAGAAAGAAACAATATTTTTTTTCCTAGGAAGCCTAATAGGGAAAACCCTCTACTTGTTTATTGATAGAAACTGAGCATTATATCTCTTACAAATACAACTTATTTCAATATGAAAACAAAATTGTTTTCCTACCTTGAACTAGGCTTGAAACCCTTGCAATATTACTAATACTTATCAGTTATCTATCAAACTCACACAAGCCTCAACACACAAGCACCAACCTGTTCTCTCCACTACCTTGTCTCACCAACTCATGCTCGCAAGACATTGATCAAATTATGCCTTCATTAGGGGAATTTTGAGGTCTAAAATGGGCCTCTTAAAAAAAATGTACAACCAAAATAAACTTTATAAGGACCAATAGGATTCAAGATGATGATGCCAACCATGGGGGATGTATCACTATTTTTGGAGTAAAAAAGTAAAAAAATTAAAAAATAATAAAATAATAAACCTATTTTTTCAACTTATCTCCCCAAGGTTTTACTCAAATTTCAAGCAGGAGTACTAATTGGATGCAAAATTTAATTCCTCATCCAAGGAGCACCCATGTTGCATACTTTTGATGGACCATGTTACTTGAAAAATGAGAAATACATGA
This sequence comes from Pinus taeda, assembly GCA_000404065.3. Classification (NCBI taxonomy): domain Eukaryota; kingdom Viridiplantae; phylum Streptophyta; class Pinopsida; order Pinales; family Pinaceae; genus Pinus; species Pinus taeda. Next base: position 19,439 of record APFE030801698.1, read on the forward strand.
AAAAACATGATTGCAATCACGTTTTTAATGTATTTCTCTTTTTTCGTGTAGCAGGGTCCATCAAAAGTATGAAACATGGGTACTCCTTGGATGAGGAATCAAATTCTACATCCAATGAGGGTTTTTTCTCAAAATTTGAGTAAACACATAGGGAGATAAGTTGAAAATATGAGTTGAAAAAATAGTTTTTTTCTTTTTTCCCTCTAGAATTTGATGATGTAATCTAATCTTATTATTTCCACTATTTTTTTATAATTTACTTTGGAGGCCCATTTTAGACCTCAAAAATCCCCTAATGCATTCCTCCTTATAAGCACTTTGATTAAGCTATTACTAGCAAGTCCTATTTAAGGAGAGTTGAATTGTTGATTGAACAGTTAACAAAATCTCACTGGTTGTGTTAACTCATCCTTTAATGATCACAACTTCATTTGTTGCGCTGAAATGTAGCTCATTGATCTGCCTGATGAGCCTAGGTACTGCAACAAGAATGCTGTAACTCCCAGGGCTACCAACTTTACTTATCAACCTGGGGTTCGTATAAACTTGGAGGTGACAATGCTATATGCACAAGTAGAAGTGAAGGTCCTGCCTGTTGTCACTTGTTCATTTGGCAAGATACCCTAGGGGTTCCAAGCTAGACTTCTATATGGTCAGAAGAAGCTTAATTATTTGATGGAAGAAGAGAAAATCTATCCTAAGAGAAAGCCACTCTACTGTAGTATTGAAGAAAACAACATGTAATGATAAACCACACCATACACTAACTAACCATCTAAGTGGCTATGCTAAACATAATTTCTAAATCAACACTAACCTAATGCTGCTACCAAATTTGTAGAGGTAAAGAGCATCAAAATATACTAAGGTGTAAGCAAAGAAACTAAGCTAAATTGGTTTTCAAGCGGAAGAGCAGCCATAGATAGAAATTGGTGAAAGGAGGACGTAAGGATGTAGTAGTGCATAGGGACCGTTGGATTGATCAATGAATAGAAGATGGGCCGCAAATATTTTATTGTGGGGGCTTAAGTGAATAGGTGAATGAACAGGATAACGAAGTGGATGAACGACGGAGATCTTATCGTGAGGAATTAAGTGAATGGATGGATGAACAGGGAAATGAAGCATATGAACAGCAAAGATCTTATCATGAGGAATTAAGTGAATGGATGGACGAATAGGATTAATCGACAGATTAATGATGAAGATCTTATCGTAAAAGAAAACATGTGGAAATGATGGAGCAGGTTTCGAAGGCAGTAAGCAGTTTCTTGCGCACCCTCAAAGCTGTAATTTGTATTTCTAAATCTCACACGATTAGCATAACTGAGTGACACGTAGCACGAGAAAACCACTTTTCTCGTGTGCTCTGAGGCGGAATCCGTGTGAGATTGCATGATAGCCATCGAATCAATCTAGATAGATTGACGGTGAAGATTGGGGCACATAAAGTATTGAGGTGACGTGATAACCGTTGGATAAGGAGATAGATTGACGATGGAGATTAGAGCACATAAAGTAGGTGGAAGACTTTGTTCACGATGGCTGTTGGGCATACTAATGAATTAGACGATGATGGTTAGGTTTATTGTGGATTGGACAGTGGGGAAATGATGCATGAAGAACATGTTGAAGGAGGTTTCAAATGAAAACGACAAAAAAAACTAGTGAGGGTGAGGGTGAATCGGGAGTGTGGGATAACGATGAAAATGAACTAAAATGAGTAACTGCATAAAAAAAAAAACTCCAAAGCTCATTCGAGAACCAAAAACCTATGTTATTGGGGTTGTTGAAGGGTCTCTTCCTCAAGTCATGGTCCCAGAGGGAGGAGATGAGGCTGAGACATCTGTGAATAACCTTATGGTGATCTTTTTCTCCTAGCTAACTTGTTAACTGATAGAAGACACCAAAGGAAGTAAACTAAGGCACAACCGACCTACGCTACACTACTATAATACGAATGCAACTACTTACGCAAATGAATAGAAGAAGCATAAATCTATGCTATAATACTGTAATGAAAATGCAACTACTTAAGCAAATAAACAGAAAACCAGGAAGCTACTTAAGCAAATGAACAAAACCAGAAATCTATGCTAGCATACATGTACAATAAAGAGGAGCTTTGGCTACTCGAGTTGGGCCCTAACCCAAGACCTTTAGCCCTTTGAGTTAACTTAGTGTTGGCTCAAAACATAACTCATCTTTATTATAAAAACCATGGATTACGTAACAAACTGTCACCAGTCTTGTAGCTCAGAAATAAAGTAGAGTTTTACAATAAGAATCTGAATCCTACTGAGGTCCTAAGCCCCTCTACTTATACATCTGAAGTCTCCAATGACTTCCTTCAAATTAGGGAGGCTTGGCTCCCAACTCGAAATAAATTGTTTTTTGTCCTTTTCACTTGCTCGGTTGTCTTCTAGTCCTCATGATTTGGTTGTTTTCACTTCGAGTTGATGGAGGAATATTCGAATGGAGGGTTAGTAAATGAGGAGGATTTACCTCCTATAATTCCTCTCCCTTGTCCCATTCGAGTTTTGTCCAAGGTCTTTTCCATAGTTCCTTGCTTTTATCCTTTATACCTGCATTTTTCCTTGCTTTTATCCTTTATCCCTGCATTACATGCACATCAGACCACAAACAAAAATATCCAACTCTACCTCATCTCATAAACAAAATATAATCAAAAGTATGTAATAAGTTGTGAGAATAGTTGGTTTCACTAAGCTAGGAGGTGAACTAAGGCCAATTAAGGCCCATATAATTACCCAATGATGAGGCTCATCACTGCTCACTAGCAGGCCTCTAAGTCACTAAGAAACCTGCTCATTGGGTCTTTTGGATTTGCTCTCTTATCAATGGTTTGGCCATCTACAACCAACTAAAGCAGGGCTGCACAACTCTACCTCCTAAAATATCATTAGTAATTCAGTGATCACTGTACATGAGTATTTCAAGGACTTACAACTTGTCAATATTATGGATTTTCTAGAATGCTGCTCCTAAGGAACACAAATATGCCCTGTCACTGTGACACATTATCCCTATTATCACTCTCCTTAGGGCCTTGAAAATTTCCCACACACAATCAACTCTTTGATTGATCTATCACTTTTAAATCAATCACTAACAATCTATACACTTACTATTCTCAGGCCACTTCAGATCTCTGTCCAAATGCCACTAGGACAATCTTCCACCTAGAAATATATCTTCTTAACCTTCACTGCCCTTGCATATCTAGGCCTCCTTGTCAAGTACTTGATAGAAATCAGACCTCATGCATAGCCACTCCTTGAGATATATTTTCACTTGTGGATCCATGAACTTATTCCCTAAAAAACTTCCAGGACAAACCTACAACATACTATCTTTAGTGCTCCTTGAAAACATACAACAACCCTACCTCGATCCACAGTTGCACGCTGCTTTTGGACTGACTTTAGGCTTGATTGGGTTGAATTTCCACGCACTACAACAACCCTAGACTAGGGTATATAAATATGTTATTCAAATATGAAATCGAACTGGTTGATTTTGTTCACTACTTTATACTATGTAGAAAATCCACAAAAATATGCAATTGCACTAATGAACAATTTGAAAGCTAGTTTCTTTTCCTTAGGACACAATTTTTTTCTACTTATTTGTAGTGAAATAAGAATGAAAATAAAACATAGTTACACAAATAAAGACACATTTTTTTTTCTAGGGAACCCAATAGGGAAAACCCTCTGCTTGTTCATTGATAAAAACTGAGCATAGATCTGTTACAAATACAACTTGTTTCAATTTGAAAACAAACTTATTTTCCTGCCTTGAATCAAGATTGAAACCCTTGCAAGAATGTTTATTACTATATGCTCTCTATCGAACTCACACAAGCCTCAACACACAAGAACAAATATGTGCTCTCTACTACCTTGTCTCACCAACTCATGCTCATAAGACAATGATAAAATTGTGCCTTTGTTCCTCCTTATGAGCACATCAATTAGGCTATTACTGGCAAGTTCTATTTGAGGAAAGTCGAACTGTTGATTGACCAATTAACAAAAGCTTATTGGTTGTGTTAACTCATCCTTCTTATAATTTCGGATCCTGACTCGATCAACTTGTCCTTTACCCAAAATAAGTCACATTGGAAGCTAATAAACTCGACCTTCCACTAATTAGCACTAGTCAACTACCTCTTGCACTCCTAACTTTTAGGAATTTGCGCAAAATTTTAGAAACATGTCCTAATTTTTAAGAATTAGCTCCTAACTCATAGGAACTTGTGCATGTGAAAACAAGAACTCATTGTTGTTCCTCTGATTAAGGCACAAATCAAAGAAACCCTTTCTTGCTATTGTTTTCAACAATCTAGCATACTTCCTCATGTAATATATTATGGTTTGTAACCCCACAATGGTGTGTCATCACCTCTACAAAAAAATGGAATAGAGATCAAGGTCTCATACCTTGACGAAGCCAGACCCAATAAGAGGAAGGCATAGCACTGAGATTTCAAAATAATTTTGAGGCTTGAAAGGCCTTAGTGTTGTTAAATTTTCTAGAAGATGCACAATAGAATACAATTTTGTGTTAGATAATTACTTCCCAATTATTTTCACATAATATTCTACACCACTAATATCATTGAGCAATTACACTACAGAAAAATATCAACATAAAATGCAAAACAAAGATCATATAATGACAACCATGCACAATAGAGACAATATTTATACCATGTGAACCAAACCTTGGGAAAAAATCCACTCTTTTCTTTAGGAGGAATTATTCTTCAATAGGGTTTACAAATTAACAATTTATCTAGAAATATATGCCAATATCCATGTCAAAATACTAGTCAAACCTAGTCAATATCCAACATCTTATTGTTGGTCAAACCAACCAAAATAGTCAAAAGTTAATGTTGGTCAAACTAAAGTTTGCAGTCAAATTTATCCCTGTGGTTAAATTCACACATGCAGGCCATGGTCAAACCCGAATGTGCAACCCTCAAAAACCAATCAAATAGATCAACTAATGCTTGGTCAAATATCTTGGTCAAACAAATGATAAATTGTGTCAATGTGCTATGCTCAACCTGTCAACGTCTCGCACATGTGACATGTAGAAGCTAGTCAAACTCATCCTCTTCTCACACGTGTGACATTAGAAGTTGGTCAAACACATCCTCTTCTCACACGTGTGACATTAGAAGTTGGTCAAACACATCCTCTTCTCACACAAGCAATCTCAAAGAGAGATAGAAAGAGAATACAAATAAAGAGAAATATTATTATTGCTTGGTTGAGAAAATGAGAGGTCACATCATCTATTTATACTAGTCGAATGGGGTGAAATAACCCAAGGGATATGTCCCTTCACTTTCCTAGTCCAACTTGTCATTTAAAAATAAAATTTTTATTTTAATTATTCATAATTCTTCTAGGTTGACTCATGCATGCAATAATACCTCCCAATGCTACACAAAAAATCAAAACCCCTTCTTAGAGATGGAGGTATTCTCCTTGGATGCAACATATTTCTCCTTAGTTGAAATTTCTCTTCCAGATAAAAGTTCATTAGCTTGCTATGTTGATGTAGTGCCTTTTCACATGTATATCTATAGAGCATTGCATCATGAAGTAGTAAATGTGACGCCTCACATGCACATCTATAGATCACTCCATCTTGGAGTAGGAAATGTGAGTATCACGGGCCATTTTCCCTTGGCCAAATCAAAATGGCTCCTTAGGTAAATGTATCAATCTCCTCTAGTCAAATCAGCATGACCTAGCGAAAGTCCTCCATGGATTCTTAGGATAGGATCTTCCCCTGGACCATTGACCCCTGACTAAATAATCATAGACCAACCAAAGTCCTTCATGGCTTCTCAGGTGAAGATTTGTCCAATCCTACAGTTTCCATGGGCCATTCGCTCTTGTTAAAATAAACATGACCCAACCAAATTAACATGGATACTCTGGCGAATGTATCCTTCTCCCCTAGTAAAATCAACATGACCTAGATTTGTCTAATCCTATAGTTTCCCTGGGCCATTCACCCATGGTCAAACCAACATGACCCAACCAAATCAACATGGTTAATCTGGTGAATATATCCATCTCCCCTGGTCAAATCAACATGACCTAACCAAATAAGCAAGGCTTCTTAGGAGATGGTCTACTCGATCGTGAAAAGACATGAACACTCCCTCTCAACTTGGGAGACATTTTGCATCACGACAAACTTTTCTCTGAAGTATACACACTTCACTCTAGACAAAGGCTTGGTGAGAATGTCAACAATTTTCTTGTTTGTGAATATTTACTGGAGCTTCACTTTTCCTGTCTATGCCATGTCTCGAATCAAGTGATATTTGATCTCAATGTGCTTTGATATGATCAAATAGCCTTGCAAATGGATTTCGATGTCACACTACATCTTGACTTGTGGAATTGGATGCAATATACTTGCCTCTGCCATACTGGGTGCGATAGAAGTCTATTTCATGCTAGAATATGATATCATACCTTATCCCAAACTGAAGCAACACTCTCAAGGTTCTCTTTCTGTCCTATGCACTTGTTACTCAATATGAGTTTGTATATCCTTGCAACCTAACTTCACCACCTGAGATATATCTCAAACCATATCCACCTATACCACACAGGTGCCTCAACACATTATTTGCTACTTTCTAATGTATCTGCCTTGACTTGACCATATGCTGGCTCAAGGTGTTCACTGCAAAGAAAAAACTTGGCCTGGTGTTAACCAAGTACATCAAAGATCCAATCAACTGGGTGTATATTATGGGATCCACCAAATCTGAATCTGAAACACAATCACTCAACTTCTTCAGATTGGTCACCATATCCATGGACTTGCATTCCATGATACAAATCTCCTGAAATTTGAACAATACACTTCCCTTGTCTCATGAATATCTCATCAGATCTTTGTCACACCTCTAATCCCAAGAAATAATGTATCAAGCCAAAATTCTTCATCTCTAACTTTTGAGGCCAACTCCTTTGACTCTGAAACAAATCCTTATATGGTAATCTAGGATGCTCCTTTTCTTACGTAATAAAGTCCTTTTGCCACCACTACTTCCTTTGTCATTGAAGCATGCTCTAATTTTTAACATGGTCCCCTCATAGAAGGAATACAAATTATAAATACCTCCTGTATCTAAGCATCTTGTTTTAAAATATCAACCCATGAAATCGTCTTGGAAGGCTGCTCCTTCCATTCATCTTGAGTGCCTACTTCCTCAGAACTGGAAGATCTTTCGGTCATCTAACATAGTTCTCAATGTCCTAAGAATCTATACAATCCTCCCTCTCAAACATCAATCAATTCCTATTGATTCTAAGCTCAATAACTTAGTCCATATGAGAACTTCACCATCTTGCAACTGGAGAAAAAAATATCCCTATAGTCCACTCCCTCTTTCCAGGAGAACCCTTATGCCTCAAAACTCACTTGTATGCTACCATCTGATGCATGAATCATCACCTTGATAGACTCCACAATGGACTTGTTCTTCCTTTCCCTATTCAAAAGGCCATGGAAAAGAAAGGAAAAAAATCATAACCAAGCAAAATACAAGGACAAGATGTTACCTAAAAAATAAAAGATAATAATAATCAGGGGAGAAAAAAATATAAAGAACTTATCTCTTGATCTAAAGATTGTAAGGAATTGTCAACTTTCTCTCTGGAAAATCTATAAGAGAATCTTAGAAACCTGTCTTATGCCTTGTCCACAAATCAAACATCACTACTACTTGTAATAATTTCTAAAGGAAAAATTCCTTTGACTTGTTTTGAGGTGGATTCTCATCATCATCATCATCATCAACATTGGATGTTGATGCGTGTTGCTTTCCATTCCTTTTCTTCTTAGGACACTAGGAGGCATAGTGTCCATAATCATGAAAAATAAAGAATTTTACCTTTGACATATCCTTGCTATTATAATCTTGATCATGAGCATTACTTCTACCTGTATTTTTTTAATCAAAATTTCCAAAGTTTCTTCTTCCTTTTCCTTTCCTTGTGTGAGCTACAAGAGCATGAGTTTCTTCATCTTGCGGATTCTGCAATCTATTCTTGGACAAAAATATGGTACCCTCTTAGAAACAATCAATCCATAGCTTATCAAACTTGAGTAGTTTTACTCATTTACAAATTCCATGAATAAATGGCTTCCATGAGGAAGCAAATCCATTACGGGTTATTGTGGCAAGCTCTGTATCATCGATGTATCTCCAATGGCTACAAGCTCATCTTTTATTTGGGATACTCTCATAACATATGAGACAACAAAATTTGATATAGTCATCATGACATTATGGATATGATTTCTCAAGGTTAACTTCCTACTAATGTTGTTGCTCTTTCAGCAAAGCTTTGATACCATGTTGAATTTTCAACAAGATGCACACTATAATACAAATTTTTTCCAGATATTTACTTCCTAATGATTTTCACATAATATTCTATGCCACTGATATAATTGAGCAATTACAATCCAAAAAATATCAATAGTAAATGTATAAGAAACAATAAAGATAATATAAATACATCCATGCATAATAGAGACAATATTTTTACCTTAGGAAACCGAACCTTGGGAGAAAAACCAACAACTTTTGTTTAAGAGAAATTACTCTTTAGCAAAGTTTTCAAATTAACAATTTGTCTAGAAATATGTGCCAATATCCATGTCAAAATACCAATCAAACTTGGTTAATCTCCAACAAATAAATGTTGGTCAAACCAACCAAAACAACCAAAATTCAACACTATTCAAACTACAATTTGTAATAAAATTTGGCCCTACGGTCAACTTCTGCAATCAAATTTGCATGTGTGGCTAGTGGTCAGCATGTGGTAAAACCACACATGATACCTTCAAAAAGAAATCAAATAGATCAGTAAAAAAATAGATAAACTCGACCAACCTGCTATGCTCAACCTCAGTCATTGTTTCACACATGTGGCCTCAATAAGCTAATCAAACTCGTCCTTTTCTCACATGGGAAATCTCCAAGAGAAATAGAAAGATAGGATGAAGAAAGAGAAATCTTGTTCTTGCTTGGTTGAGAAGATGAGAGGTGACGTAGTCCAAGTTGGACGAACTCCGTTATCAAGTCTTGGTGTCTTCTTGTCATTCTTTTATGTGTTTCTTCTTCTTTCTTGTGTGCACATTAAAATTTTGTGTTAAGCTGCAATTTCTATATGTGATTCTTTTCATACATCTATAAGCGAAATATCCCTGGATCAAGTGGTATCAGAGCAGGTATTTTTAGATGTGAATTGCATGTTTGTATGCTAACAAGAGACAGACTCCAAAGAGGCGAAGAGGAATTAGAGCCTTTTGATCCCGAAGTGGGGCGTGCACATCGAAGGCGAAACATGGCAGAAGATGAAGCTCATCTTGAAGAGGAACGCAATTTCCACAAGACCTTCTATTCAATGGTAGAGAATATCAGTCAGTTGGTTTTAAGGCTAGAGAAAGCAGAAGAGAGAAACCTAGAAGGACAAGGTTCAACACATGGGAATGGTGGAGAAGAACCCCCTCCTCCTTCCAGGAGTGAAGGTTCTTCTTCCTCTCACCACCATAATCGTAGAAATTCAAAGGGTGCATCTAAGAAACCTTTTTCTAAATTAGATGTTAAATTTGATCTTCCCATGTTTAATGGTGAAAGCAATGCAAAAAAGATTAATAATTGGATTAGGCAGATTGAGATTGCAGGATTCAGTAGATCGTGGAGGATGAGGCAAAGATTCAGCTGGCCTCTCTACGGCTGAGCAGCACTGCTCTTGTTTGGTGGGAGAGAAAATTGCAGAGCAGTAAGAATGTGGTTAAACTCTTTTCCTCATGGTCTTATTTTATTTCTACATTAAAGGAACAATTTTATCCCTTAGGATACAAGCAAAAATATTTAATGAATTGGCAGTATTTAAGATAAAGCAAAGGTTAGGATGTTTAGATTTTTAGAGAAGAGTTCAGAAAGCAAGCACTGAATTTGGGTATTACACTTGTTACACCTGAAGTTGTAACTAAGTATACTGGCTCATTGCATAGCTACATTAGGCATTCATAGTTGTTGTTTGAACCAACCACTATTGACGTAGCCAGCGTAAAGGCAATTCATATTGAGAATAGGGGAAAAAACGAAATAGATGATCATTCCAGAAAACCACCGTTCAAACCTCCCAATGGCAAATCTAAAGCAAAATGGAAAGGAAAGGAGAAGAAGACGGCAATAGCCAAAGAAGGAGAGAGGTCGTATTGCAATCACTATAAAAAGAAGGGCACGATGACGCTCATTGTTGGAAACAACACCCAAAAAAGCATCCAAAGAAGTATGGGGGTAAAGGGAAGCAAAAGTGCAGTAAGACCTTGGATCAGATTCAGGAGATGAGGTGTTGGTCACTGCAGCAGGAACAAAAGGTACTCTTAAACCTCATGTTAATTCTGAATTGCATGAAAGCACCAGTTCTGTAAATGAGTCCCTTCCTAATGACTGAAAGAGAATTGAACTGTTTCATATCATAGTTGTTGTAAATCATACTAAAGTTGAAACTCTATTTGATACTGGGTCCTAAGCAAACTTAATTGCAGAATCCCTGGTAAAGAAAGTCAGCTTAGAAACAAAACCACACCCGAAACCTTACCCGCTTGGATGGATACATGATAAAGCAAAACTGAATGTAACCAAGTAGTGTAAAGTCAAATTTGTGTTCGCTTCTAAGCTAGTAGACGAAGTATAACTGGATGTAATACCATTGGATATATGTGGCATGGTGTTAGGGAGCCCATATCTGTATGATAGAAAGGCAGTCTTCTTTCGTCACGAAAACAAATACCAAATCACAAAAGAAGGGCTAGAATATATAATAAGGGCTCATCAAAATAAAATCAATTATCAACCTTGTAAGTGTTGGACAAATGAAACGACTGGTGAATTCTAGTAAGGGTTGCATGCTTATGGTTGTAAGGGAAAAAGAGGCAGAATTTGTTGATGCTTTCCAGGGTTGCGATTAGGAACATAAATAGGAATTATTTGAATTAATTTCTAATTATGATAAGTTGTTTCAGGAACCGAAGGGATTGTCTCCGAATAGGGAAATCCAACATGAAATCCATTTGTAGCATGATGCTCCTTTGCCAAATATTGGCATGTACAAGATGTCAACCATTGAGATGGAGGAAATCAAGAAACAGGTGTAGGAATTGTTGGACCAAGGAGTTATTAGGCCGAGCACTTCTTCGTGTGGTTCACTGGTTGTCTTAGTCCCAAAGAAAGATGGCACATGGAGGATGTGTGTGGATTACCGGGCACTAAACAAGATCATGGTGAAAAATTTCTACCCTCTTCCACGCATAGATGATTTATTAGATCAATTAAAGAAAGTTGTTTATTTCATAAAATTGGATTTGTACAGTGGTTATCACTAGATCTGAATTGTAGAGCAGGACGTGTGGAAAACCACCTTCAAGACCAAACATGGGCTATTTGAATGGATGGTGATGCCATTCGGACTTTGCAATGCTCCAACCACTTTTATGAGGGTTATGAATGATCTCTTTCGGCCTTTCATTGATGAATTTGTTTTTGTATATTTAGATGATATACTTGTCTTTAGTAAAAGTTGGGTTGAACATGTGTGTCATGTAAAGAAAGTGCTTAATGTATTGAAAAAATAAAAACTCTATGTAAATTTGTCAAAGTGTGAGTTCGGGAAAACCTCTTTGGGTTACCTAGGTCATATTGTTGGTCATGGTTAGTTAAAGATTGATCCCTCTAAAGTTGAAGAAATTGTAAATTGGCCTAAGCCTACTAGTGTAACCAATGTCTGTAGCTTTCTAGGTGCAGTCCAGTATTGGAGGAGATTTATTGCCAATTTCTCTATTATTGCAGCACCTCTGTACACATTGAAAAGTGTAAAACAGGTCTTCCAATGGGGAGGAAGATAGTAGAAGTCCTTCGAAACATTGAAGGAAAATATCAGCACTGTGCCAGTCTTAGCATTACATGATCTCCAATAGCCATTCGAGATCGAAACCGATGCTAGCAGTTATGCCATGGGAGTTGTATTGATGCAACAAAAAAAGCCGATTGGTTACCATTATGAGAAGTTTTCTCAAGCTGTGATAAATTATCCCACTTATGACAAGGAGCTTTATGCCTTGGTGCAGAGTGTGAAAAAGTGGAAACACTACCTGATCGGCAAGGAGACCATCATCCATACGGATCATCAACCCTTGCAATACCTTTAGTCACAAACCAAGTTGTATCAATCTCATCATTTTAGGTGGATGGGTTTTCTTCAATAGTTTCATCTGGTAATAAAGTATAAGAAGGGAACCAATAATAAAGTGGCCGACATGCTATCTCGCCCTCCTATTTCTGCTTCTGTTATTTTGCATAATGCTTCATTATCTTTTGAGAGTTATACTAAACAATATGCTAACAATGATGACTTTAAGGAGATTAATGCAAAACTAACCCATGGTTGACAGGTGGAAAACTATCATTTGCAGGGGAAACTGTTGTATCACCTTGGTAAATTGTGTATTCCCACAGGGGAAAGAGTTCATGTAATCCGAAAGGCCCACACCTCTCTTGTGTCTGGACACTTTGGTGTCGAAAAGACTTTATGTCATGTACATAGATTTTGTTTTTGGCCTCATATGAAAAACATTGTGACTTGCTATGTAGAGGGTTGTGTGATGTGTTCTGTTTCAAATCCCTCTAATAGAAAACTCGGGTTCTACACAACACTCCATATTCCGAGTCGTCCATGGGAAAGTGTGTCAATGGACTTTGTAGGAGGTTTTCCTTTGTCTAGGAAGAGTCACGACTATTTGTATGTTGTCATTGACCATTTTAGCAAGATGTGTATTCTTATGCCTTGTAAAAAGCAGATCATTGCAGAGAAGATTGCTTCTCTTTTCTTTCAGTATGTTTTGGTCCATTTTGGATTACCCACATTGATTGTGTTAGATTAGGACTCTCGCTTTCTTGGAGAGTTTTGGATCAGTTTATGGAAGATGATGGACACCAAATTGAAAAGAAGCATGACATTTCATCCACAGACTAACGAATAGATAGAGGTTGTCAACCATACCGTGGTACACTTTTTATGAGGCTATTGTGGGAAACATCCCAAGTTGTGGGATGAACATCTCCCATATGTACAACATTCCTACAACTGAGCAGTGCATTCATCTACACAACATTCACCATTTGAGACATGCTTTGGTTACCTACCAAAGGACCCTTTTGATATGGTCTTTGGAAGGGAAGATGGTTCCAGTGGATGTAATGATAGGGACAAAGCTCAATAGTGCATTTAGCGAATCCATCTGATTCACCAAGCAGTACAAGGGCAGTTGGAGAAAAGTCAAGCCCATTACAAGGTGCGACATGACAAAGACCGAGCTGACCACCAATTCCAAGTGGGCGACAAGTGTGGTTCCACATCAGTAAGGACAGGATGAAGGGAGAAGGGAAGAAGTTGCGACCCATCCAGTATGGTCCATTCACCATATTGGAGAAGATTGGAAACAATGCCTTTCGTCTTGATTTGCCGATATATATGCAGATGTACTCAGTAGTGAATGTACAGAACTTAAAGTTGTATGAACCTCCATTGATCATGGACACCGATGAGATGGGCATAGTTCCTAGAGTTGATGATTTTGCTCCAGAATATCTCGATGAGTTACTTGAAGACATCATCTTTGATAGAAGGACTAGGACTTCATGGCGAGGAGATGTGGAATACCTTCGAGTTGGTTTCAAGGGAATTCACCCCAGCAAGGCCAGATGGCTAGAGAAGGAAAAGGTGAGTGAAAAATTCCCTCACTTTCCAATTGACTAATGAAAAGCTTTTGGTGGTCCAAAAGCTCCTTAGTGGGGAGGATTGATCCAGGTGGATCTTCACATACAATGGCATGGAACAACTCAAAATTCAAAGTGGCAGAAAAGTAGGTATTTTGACATCAGATCGAAGTGCTTGTCACCCTAATTCCAATGGTGTGAATGACACTCCAATCCGAGTCTGGATGATGAAGTTATGGCAGAAAGAAGATTGCCTTGGTCCTTTGGAAAATGAGGCTTTTTTTTTTCCTAAAAATGGGTTTTTAGCCTTTAAAAAGGAAATCGCATCGGAAAACGTGCAAAGGGGCAGACTTAACAAACCCCGATCAATGATTGCCAATATATTAGGTCGGAGGTAGGCAATCAACAATATCAGGGGCTTCAGACCTGCGATGTAGCGATCGCCGATATCAACATCGGTGGATCAGGTCGGTGAAACACAAGGCATAGGACCAGGACCTTCGAGCCGTTGCAATTGCGATTTTCTGATCGGTGACAGGCAATCACAGCCATCGGATCGGGAAACAGATCAATGACTATGATTAAATCGGCGATCAGTGATTCCCTGTGACAAGGTTAGTGAACAGTGTGATAGCGACATACGATGCAATCTGGACCGTCTGATCAAGGAACATATCAATGGTTCAGATCTAATTGGCAGATCGGCGTATCGACGATTGACGATTGGAGATTCCTGATAAACAAGGCTGATGACATTAGCGATATCAATCAGTGATAAGGATTGAACCCGATGGATTTATAGGTCCAATTTGATATATTTACGGTCTAGAATTTCGGGGTTTTCAATGTTTTTCAGTGTTTTCGTGTATATCACTTGAGTAGAAAAAAGGCTTATTTTAACGGTTCGTTGTGCTTGCCGACCCTTCCACCTGAACGATTTCTATTCCAATAGAACAAACCTCCAATTGTTAAGTGGCCTTTGTCCTAAATGGCACATATAAAAGCCTGATTCCTGGAAAAAGTACGGAGGGAGGATTTTCAGCATGTTGTTCAAGGCAGGAGAGCTTTCAGGTGGTCGATAGTGCACTTTGTTTGATTTGGACAATTTTTATATGTTTTCAACCCCTCTTAATGCCACGGATGCATTGGTGTTATCCATTTCTCCATCTGAGGTCTCCATTTCATAGCCATTGTCCAGAATGGAGGAATAAGCCTCTTTTGATGTACTGATGATTGTATTCTCTTCTTTTCATTCCATTTAATGAATGAAGGCCTCCCCATTAATCAAGTAGGGCCCAGAGAGGTAGTCCAAGTTGGAGGAAATTCGTTATCAAGTCTTGGTGTCTTCTTGTCATGATTTTATGTGTTTCTTCTTCTTTTTTGTGTGCACATTAAAATTTTATGTTAAGTTGCAATTTCTATATGTGATTCTTTTCATACATCTATAAGTGAAAGATCCCTGGATCAAGAGGTCACATCATCTATTTATACTAGTCAAATGGGTGAAATAACACAATAGACACATCCCTTCAACCTCCTAGGCTAACTTTTTTTATGGGTATGCTTGTCATTCAAAAATCAATATTTATTTTAATTCTTCAAAATTCTTCTAGGACGACTTAGGCATGTAGGGAATACCTCCCGATGCTACAAAAAAATCAACAAGTGCGATACCCGCGATTGCTTCTCTATGTTCATAATTAATAATCTATTCCATATTGAGTGATGATAGATAAAGAATAAAAATATTTTGGAGTGGTCTCTAATTACATTTTAGAATAGGATCCTAAATGTTGGCAAAGAATGGAAAAATAACTTCAAAGATGATTATCCACTCAAATCCTCAAAAAATCTTTTTAAATTACATGAAATCAACACCTAAAACATCTAGTTACTCCACATAACCCTCCAAACAAAGAAAAAATGATGTATATACCAAATTATTGGAAAATGGCTATAGAAAGTTGATGTTCAACAATATCCTACTAATATTGAAGGATTTGAAGAAGATTTCAACTAGAAAATGTTCACTTGCTTAAATTCACATTTCGATGCTTGAAATGGCTTGAGCAGGAATGATCTTTTCATGACTAATTTACAAATATGGATTTGAGCATGGTATGCTAAGTGGATGACCTCCACATATTCATGGACATGAAGTTGTAGCCATGGTGGGCCGATGCAGACGAATATCTTGTGGTATGATCATCGATTTTGGGGTGGTATGATTCTCGCTTTTGGGGGAGCGCGATTCTAGGGTGCCATGAAGAGAGAGCACTTAGAGAGAATCTAGGGTTTCTAAAGAACATGAAAATGATGAAAGTACCTAGATTGAGTGCCACAAAAATGTGGCTTTGATACCATTTTCAGATTCACGAGAATGGAAGACAAATTGAGATAATCATAAGATGCATTTCTCATTAGTGTGATACACATAAATACATTTGTTGGTGACCCTTACTTTCATCTTCCAAGAGGTATTTTGAACTCATGACTCTTCACATTCTAAAACAAAAATAGAAAATGGATTCATAACTTAGTTCTACACATTGTATGATAATATCAACAACAACTCAACTCCAAATTCTCATCAATGAAGTAGATGCGTGCAATGAAATATGAATCAATCCACTTGAAGCTTTTACAACACAACTCTCAATTTGCAACCTATAGCTAGCCATTGAGTCATTTAAAATATTAGGGTGGTGTATAAATGATTTACAATAAGAATACAAAACCATTTATTTCTAATTTGTTCATAACTCAAATTGCACATGTGAAAAATGTGGGAAGATGAAGAGATAGAGAGGAATATGATCCATTGTAAACAATGGGCTAATATTAAGGTGATGTATAAATAATCTTACCAAGGAAATACAAATCAATTTATTTATAGTTTGTTCATATCCTAAATTACGTGTTCAAAATGTTGAAAGATGGAGAAATAGAGAGGAGGGTGATCCATTATGACTATTGTGCTTCCAAAATGTGACAATGTGCTCAATTGTCCATTCAGAAAGTGCCTGTAGAGAAGAGAATGCACCAAGGTAGCTTAATTATCTTCAAGTGTGATTGTGCTTGAAAATTACACGACTAGGTCATTTTATCACCACAAAATTCCCACCTTGCAAAGCTAAATGAAGTTTGGAAACCCTAGGAAATGAGCGCTAACACCTTGGTTACTTCCCATTGCTGTGAAGTTAATGCTTTCTAAGCTTAGAGGGTATCCCTAAATCATCAAGGATTCAATACTCAGAAAATGAAATGATCAGTAAAATCAATGTTAAAACTGTTGTCCTAAATAAATCTCGACTAAATGTAAATGCAAGCTTAAAAATGTTAAGGTAGAAATTATGCACAAAAAATGATGGTCAATTTTTATTATAGCAGTTGGTAAAACACAATAAAATGAAAATAAATAAATGATATTTTAACATCCACAAGACTAAAAATAGTCAATGGGGCCAGTAGTCTCCCTTCTTTTTGCCTTTTATAATTCAATTCTTTTCTTATTCAAATTGATGATGAGTTGACCCAACCTTATAATAGTCCCCTCATTGAAAAGATAATGCCAAGGAACTGATGCTAATATATTCTCATAACTGTCCCAGATGTATCTAAAAGCATCACATTCCAAAATTAAATGTAGAGTTTCATAGCAGTGTTGCATCACATTAATAGATTCACATAACAAAATTTACAGTGTAAATTGACTTCTAAAATATAAATATTGGTCTACTTGCACATAAAACAAAACAATTTTAAAATGGCATTGGGAATGCAACCCAACACAATTACAATAGGTTTTTTCCTTTATTAATGCCAAAACATAGGAATATCAAGTTGTTGGGGCAACCTTTTCAATGTAAATTCCATTTAATAGGTTGTTTTTGGGTTTTTATGTATTTTAGTGTTCCATATTTTTTGTGCATACTATTGACACCTAATCATAGGGATTAGGTGAACAATTGTAAATAATGTAAATAATTAACAAGAGAAAATGAAGAGTCATCAGGAGATGAAACTCAGCAGTCACTCCCTCATGTATATAACTATGAACAACTACAATGAATAAACATAATCTCATTTGAGGAGTTACCTCTTGGTTTGACATGGTATCAGAGCTAGCTCTATTTTTGGCATTACAATCTGCCATTGTAACTCCCTTCTGCCATTTTTCAGAAATTTGTAGTTTGCCATATTCTTTAGTTCTCTTCCCTTTGCGTGATACTCTGGTGTAACGCTTGAAATTCGTTTAACTCCACACAATTGTTTCAATCTCATCACATGCTCTGCGTTCCAAGCCTCCTTTCCAATTCGGTTGATTATGGAATCCTTTTTTTCAAACTAATAACCCACCATGCAGCCTTTGTTGGGCAGTCCCGTTGCCCTAAAAACATCTTGTTGCATCATTAATATCTTGTGACCCAGCACTGTAGAATGTCCAGATTTGAAATCCTCCCATACACTATAAAAGTTGTTGGCAATGCTATTTCTTGTAAAAGATAATCTCCATACCTCTCCACGCTGCCTCCAATACGTTGGCAGCTCCAATATGCTAGTTGAAAGAGCTACTCCCTCACATCAATACGATGCTTGAAAGAGATGCTCCCTTACATCAATACGCTGGTTGAAAGAGCTACTCCCTCACATCAATACATTGGTTGAAAGAGCTACTCTCTTAAATCAATACACTGGTTGAAAGAGATGCTCTAGTACGCAAGGTGCATTGACCATAGCTAGAGCCCTTGCACAAAAGTTGTGGAGGCTGAAGTTACATTCATTCAGACGACATCTGTATCTTAAGCCAGGTCCACATAATTGTTTGCAAGGAGAGCATTGGTAATCGGTAGGGATAATGTCAAGAAATAGTAAGCCGTCATGTAAAAAAATTACAATCTCATTTTCCTCCATACTGCTCCAGCTTCTAGTGAATGCCAAATATCACAATTTATTTTTTATTTTTTTAATATTGCATTGCACCTCCACGACATAACCCATCCCTCATATATACCTCTGTTATATACATTAGAGTTTTTTTACAACCAGAAGTGTAATTTATTATAGAGTATTGGCAAGAGAAGTATATTTTTTTTACAGTATAGATATTTTTTTTAAATGCATTCATTGATATCTATTGTGGGAGTGGTTCTCACCGGCAAGGAGAACTATCCAAAATGGTCACAAAAATTCAAACACACTCTAATTTTTAATGAGTTGTTGAAAGGAGTGTGTGTTGGAGATGGAGATAAAGAACTAGAAGAACCTACCTCAGACAAGGAATTCGCCATTTGGGAAAATAAGAACAGCAAGGCTTATGCCTTGATTGCAGCATCAGTAAATGAAGAGGCAAGTCACCATATTTTTCCATTTTCAAATTCTTTTGAAGCCTTACAAAAACTGAAGAAAATCTATGACTCACACTCTACACTTGAAGTTGTTCAACTCATGATTAAATTGTTCAGCCTTGAATTACAAAATGATGATCCTCTTGCTCTTGCATCAGAGGTAAAATCTATTATGCATGATATTAAAGTCACTAATGTTGAATTGTACATTCCTCTTATAGCTTTTGTCAAAGCATTTTATCCCACTTACTCAAATTATCTTGAGTCATTGCAAGCAAATGGAAACCTCAAAGAAATTACCTTTGACTCCCTTGTGAAAAAAATTGCTGAAAGAGAGAAATATTTTGGGAAGAAGACAACTCCTTAGTCTTCTAAAGAGACTGTGTGTCTTGCACATAGAGAGAAGAATCTTGCTCAATATTCTTCTAGAGGAAGAGGTGGTCGAAGAGGAAGAGGAAGAAGAAATTTCAGAGGCAGGGGGGGCAAGACACTCTCAGGGAGAAAAGTTAGATTTGCATCGCATATGTTGCAATAGAGATGGATCACATGATGCATCCACATGCAAGTTTCCTTGGGACAAAATTGAGTAGGAGAAACCAACCCAAAGGTAAAACTAATGAAAAAGCGAAAGGTAAAGCACATGAATCCTCTCACTATGTTGTGTCACACTTAATATTGGAGTAAATGAAGACTTTTTTAATTCTTCACTTGCTTTTTGGAAAAATGATTAGTTGCTTGATTCAGGAGAAACTTGCCACATTGAATTTTAGAAGAATTTTTTTTGAATAATTTACTGAGAATGTTGATGGAGTAGTATACTTTGTAGACAAATCAAAACTTAAGCCATCAGGGCTTGGCACAATCAAGCTTAAATTGCCTGGTCTTCCAGACTTTCTTTTGCATCATGTTTTATATCTCCAACAATTGAGGAGAAACTTGTTGTCCTTGGTCCACATCCACTGGCAAGGAAAATCCATTCATATGTTTGATGGAAAGGTTGAGGTGAGAAAAGCATCAGATCACTCACTTGTCATGACGGGGATAGAAGAAGAAAGGCTTCTCAAGCTGAAAGGTACCTCTGCTTGTGCACACAATTTCTCATATAATTCTCACTATGATTAAGGTACACTTCCATCAAGTTTATTATGGCATGCTATATTTGGACACTTGAACTATGACAGCCTCCGCTTGTTGAAGAAAAATGGTGTTACTAGTTTTCCTACAATTCCTAGGAAACTTAAGCAATGTGA
The DNA here is from genome assembly GCA_000404065.3 of Pinus taeda. Taxonomy (NCBI): domain Eukaryota; kingdom Viridiplantae; phylum Streptophyta; class Pinopsida; order Pinales; family Pinaceae; genus Pinus; species Pinus taeda. Next base: position 39,901 of record APFE030801698.1, read on the forward strand.
TGCTTGCATTCTAGGAAAGCATAGCAAATAGGATTTTCATGATTCACATTCCAAGGCACATAAAAAATTGAACTCATTCATTCAGATTTATGTGGTCCAATGCCTGTTCCTTCTGCAAATGGAAATAAATATGTGATGCCATTTATTGATGACTACACCAGAATGTGTTGGGTTTATTTTTTGAAGAACAAATATGATGCTTTTCATACATTCAAGAACTTTCATACATGGATTGAAAACTATCTTTGACAACATGGGATCAAACATTAAACAATTGTGCCTTATAATCCCCAACAAAATGGAGTAGTTGAAAGAATGAATAGGACAATCTTAAATATGGTGCGATCTATGATGTTTTTCAAGAATGCAAAATTAATGTTTTGGGTTGATGCAGTTCTATGTGCTGTATATGTAAAGAATATACGTCCATCTAATGCTATTTGAAACAAGACTCCTTATGAAATGTGGTATGGGCACATTCCTTCGGTAAAGCATCTCAAGGTATTTGGTTCCACATGTTATGCCTTGATACCAAAGGTACATAGAAACAAACTTGGTGCAAGGAGTCATAAGTGTATCTTCCTGGGGTATTCAAACACCTCCAAAGCATACTGTCTCTATGATGAATTCAATAAAAAAGTTTGTTGTATCTAGAGATGTAATCTTTCTTGAATCATCCAAAGTTGACAATGTTTTTGAGAAGCAACTTGATCGCTTGGATAGATTCAAAAATGAAAAATCATTTCAAGAATTTGATAATCATATTCCACATCTTAAAGGGGGGATTCCTATATTGGATCAACTTGTGGAATATTCTTCTGAAACACTCTCTCCCCCGCAGGAAACTCCAACCACTGATGATACTTTGAGTGATGTGATTCAAAGAATTGGGAGACTCAATCTTGATTCAGTCCCAACTCAATCAAATGAGTAGCCTGGACCATCTCAAAAAGGTCCCCCAAAGTGGTTAACAAAGACACTTGAAAGTGTTCATCCTAATGAGGTTGGAAAGATAGGAACTAGAAATTCAACCCGGTAAAATGGAGGTGATGTAGATGACTATGATTCATCTATGGATATGGATGTTTCTTATGACTGTGAATTGAATTTGTCTACATATTTTGAACCAACTGCCTTCAAAGAAGTGAATTCTCATGATGAATGGAAATAAACAATGCAAAATGAGTATGATGCCTTGATAAAGAATGGCACTTGGAAGCTAGTTGATCCTCCATTGGGAACCAAACTAATTGGCTGCAAGTAGGTCTACAAGAACAAGTATAAAGTTGATGGCTCACTCGACAAGCAAAAATCCATGCTTGTGGAAAAAGGTTTTGAACAAAAGGAATGGGTATATTATGAGGAGACTTCCCCCCCACAACAAAATGGATTACCATCTAGACACTCTTTGCCTTGGCAACTCAAAACGGTTGGAAGGTCCATCAAATGGATGTAAAAACTGCTTTCTTGAATGGATATCTAAAAGAGAATGTTTTTATGTCCTAGCCTGAAGGATTTGCTGTGAAAGGACATGAACATAAAGTATGCAAACTTGTGAAATCCTTGTATGGCCTCAAACAAGAACCACGAGTTTGGTATGAAAAACTAACTAAGAATCTTCTGAAACTCAATTTCAAACATTATGATCTTGATGATGCAACTTTGTTTGTCAAGAAAGTTGGAAAAACAATTGTATATCTTGTGGTGTATGGAGATGATATTTTGATGACATGGAACAATGAGAGCTACATTGCATCCATAAAGAAGGAATTGAGGAAAGGTTTTGAAATGACTAATTTGGGCTATGTTCATTACTATCTTGGTATTGAAGTAACTCAACATCTGAAATCCATATTCCTTTCTCAAAAGAAGTACATTGGAGATTTGTTGAACAAGTTTGGCATGGCCGAATGCAATCCTCTAACTGCTCCAATGGAACAAAAATTAAAGCTCACATCCATTGAAGGAAAAGAATTTGAGGATGCAACAAAGTATAGACAACTTGTAGGAAGTCTCAACTATCTGACTACTACCAGACCAAACATTTCATTTGTTGTTGGAATCTTCTCCATTTTTATGAACAAGCCTTGTGAGTGACATTGGTCTGTTGCAAAAAGAGTTCTAAAGTACTTGAAGGGAACTCAAGACTTTAGACTCAAGTATACAAAGGTGGGTGACTTCAGTTTGATTGGATACTCTGATTCAGACTTTGATGGAGACAAAGAAACTGGGGTATCTACTTCTGGTTATGTTATGAATCTTGGATCAAGAGTTGTCTCCTGGAGATCACACAACCAATCAGTTCCAACATATTCCACAACAGAAGCAGAGTATGTGGTAGCAACTGAGGCAACAAAAGAAATTGTGTGGCTTAGGAAAGTTTTGGAAGGTTTGAAGGTAAAACAAGTACATTTGACTCCACTCATGATTGAAAATACCTCTACAATAAAGTTGGCCAAGAACCCAAAGTTCCATGATAAAACGAAGCACACCAATACAAAATATCATCTCATTCAACATCATGTTGAGGCCAAAACAATCCATTTTCGACATTGTTCCACTAATGATCATATTGCAGACATCTTCACCAAAGCGCTTGGAAGAGAAAAGCTTAAAAGATTTAGAATGATGCTTGGACTCACCAACATCCCTTCAGACCAAGGGGGGGAATGTTGACACCTAATCATAGGGATTGGGTGAACAATTGTAAATAATGTAAATAATTAATAAGAGAAAATGAAGAGTCATTGGGAGATGAAACTCAATAGTCACTCCCTCATGTATATAACTATGAACAACTACAATGAATAAACATAATCTCATTTGAGGATTTACCTCCTGGCGTGACACATACAAATTAAGATAAGGGTATAATTCTTTCATCCTTTTACATATATATGAAAAATCAACAAGATAATTTTGTTGTAATCTGAAAGAAAAATAAATAAATGTCTAATTATTATCTCAGAATGTAGGCTTTTGTGATTCATAATTTGTACATATTATCTTTCGGAGAAATCACACAATAGTTTTCAAGGTCGACGCCGCTTTCAAACCACTTAATGTGGTTCATCATAAGGATGAAGATGATGAATAAATAATATGCTTGGAATAACTAAGATGCATCAATTTTGAGAAGACACATATGTTTTCTTTTAAAGTGTGTAATTTAACAACTGAAACTAAGTTCACTAATATCTTAATAGAGTCAAAATTATGATTGGAAAGAAGAAAGTAGGGTGAAAGGAAGATCTAATTCTTACTACTTAAGCACCACTGAAAATAAATTAAATGTAGGAGAGTCTATAAAAAGTATGGAAATTTTTATATACAAAGGATAAGGGAGAGTCATTGTTGGAAATAATATTGAGAGGGAGGGGGGGATCAATATTTACAATTCAATAACTTTTCATTTCACAATCAGATTTATATATGCTACTTTAGTGAAGTGAACTTGCGTGTGCATGTAACTATTATTAAGGAAACCAATGTATACCCAGAGAACTTATGGTTTAGTTAATTCATCATGTGTTGATCTTTAATCAGTGCATCAGTACTTTATTAACCAGTAACTATGCACAATAATAACATAATAAACCATCACACATAAGAAACACACATGAACACCAATATTTAAGGTGGAAACCTAATGCGAGAGAAAAATCACATGCTGCTGTCATCTCTATCTTCTTTTTAATATAAAGAAAATATATTTACAATCTTGTACTAGTGCAGACTCATACCAGTACGCATGCACCACTTGCAGAAGGCAAAAACCTTCTCTTATTTTCCAGTTTCTACTGGAAGGGAGCTACAACCCTCTAGCTCTTGTACCAGCCGATATGTTTATCATTACGTAGGTGCCAACCTACAGAAGGCTACAACCTTCTTTCTTCCTCCAGGGACCACATTTCATAAATTTTCAGATTGGATACTCTTGGTACATAGGAACAAAATTAATCACCACTACAATAAGTGCATCTACAAACAATTAGTCAATCTGAATAGTTAGATCACTGTCACCAGAACACTGTTGAACCCGTAAACCTATATCAACTAGAACCAACTGCAACCCCAAAAATCATGTGTTAGAATGCATACACTACTTTAATGAACCCAATCTATGTGTATACGCTACTTCCTTTAACCAAACCTGTGTATACCTTCAAAATTACTGAATCATAAGAACTTCCGAATCAAATTTGTATCAACTAGTGATATTATGAAGATTTACTATCAAATTACAGAGATCTAAATAGTCAGCAACAAAGATCACCCTTCTCACTTAATCAATCAATCAATCAGACTCAAACTCCTTATGCATTCATTTCTACTTTCAGATCTAAGAAGACATCATTGACAGACATTAGTAAAATAGCAACACTTATCAGATAGATCAGTCATTTCTGAATAACAAGCTTTTCTTTTTTGCATACGCTACTTTGAAGTGCCAAACCTGTGTGTATACGTGCCTTCACCAACGCGAACCAATGTATAGATCTGCAAATACTAACTTGCAACTTTGCTGCTATTCCAGACTTCAGACATAACCAAATCATAAAATTTAAAGAATAAAACATGTGTAAGCAATCAGATCTAGCGCAACCAATATCAGATCATATAATGATAATTCATTTCAGGTCTCATGATCTTGATCCAACATGCACAAAATATTTTAGATCATAATCATAGTGTCGACAACATAAAATAAACTTCAGAAAGAAGTATTCCTGAGAAACCTTTTCACTTGCACACTTGCCCCTTTGATATTCTCCTCCTTATATAGTTTTTAGCCTTTCTCAATACCTCAGACCAAAACAATACTTAGAAACTATGGTATTCTTGGATAGGATCAAATAACCATTACTCCGCTTAATATTGTGGGCTAATACCATGGTATTGAACCTTGGTATTTTTTAATCTTAATTTTTCTTGATTTTCCAACCCATACGCGCTTTTCTTCTTGTGAAAGTGCATGCATACATATACACCCTTTTTGTTCTATGAACCCATGTGTATACGCTTCTTTGACTAGGTGAACCTCTGTATACAGCTTAAACTAACTTAAAACATATTTTTTCTTCATCTTCTTGATTATGATCAATAGTCCTTTGTTCCAACTTCCTGTTCTTCTGTACCATTGCCCTGTTACCTATGAAATGACCTGTGAGTGAGTTGCCATCAAGGACAACACCTGTATCATAATGCCAACAATCTCCCCCTTTGGACTTGATGGCAACCATATTGGTGTTGATTACTTCAAGCTGTAGAAACTATTAGAGTTATCAAGCAACACCAAAATACTCTCCACCTTTGACATCAAGGGCAAATGGCAGACCAAGATATTCTCTCCCCTTTTGAGATACACTATGTTGTCCATGCTTCACTTGAGTACATGCAGAGTCTGCAGAGATTTTTTTTCAAAATAATAACATGACTCTATAACTCAACTATGTTGTATGACCTTCCTATCACCAATGATTCATGCATACATCAATCACCCAACCAAGTGGGGATACACCAAATGTTTATACATGACTGAATAATTGCAATTATTACATCATCCTTCCCATGCATAGTGGGAGACAAAATACATCATATTTCCAAAAGGACTCATTAATAGACCATGATAGAAAGAGACATATTATGACATCATAGGCCTTTACATGACCTTTACAGCAAATGATATGAATATTTGAAACCATAGTTGAATTCAACAACCATGATGCCAACAATGTATAATGTTTTTGAAGGCTAATTCTCCCCTTGAACTTGTGCTACCTGTGCATTGCCAAAAAATCATTCATCAAGGAATCTTCATAAGTCAAATAAACAACAATGAACAAAGCATATCAACAGACTGTAACCATCAATATCAGACTGAACATCCATGCTTGAAGCTAATTTTGAGTCTTCCCCACTGTTTTTCTATCAGAAAAATATATACGCTTCTGCAGTCATAAACAATCGCGTATATATGTGATTCTTCTTCATGAAACCCATGTATAGGAACCATTCCTTTGAAAACTAGATTTAACAACAAGATGATGCAAAAACTACTCCCAGCTTTTGTTTGAGATATTCAAATGTTTCTCTAGGAAGCAGTTTGGTAAATATATCACCAACCTGTTCTTTGGAGGGAACATACTCCACTTTAACCTTTTGTTCAAGCACTTGTTCTCACAAAAAGTGGTACTTAATGGGGATGTGCTTGGTCTTGGAGTGCATGATAGGATTTTTTAAAATACTAATGGCACTTATATTATCACATAGAATGGAGATGGGTGGATAACATGTGATTTGAATATATTGCAATGTTTGCATCATCCAAAGTAGTTGTGTGCAGCAAGGTGCAACAACTACATATTCTGCTTCAGCGGTAGATAAGGCAATTTAACTTTGTTTCTTGTTGAACCAAGACACTAACTGTGATCTCATATAGAATGCACCTTCACCAGTTCTTTTTCGATCATCAAAATTTCCTGCCCAATCCGCATCTGTATATGCATGAAGAGTGAGATTTGTATCTTTAGGATACAATAGACCAAAGTCTTGAGTTCCTTAGAGATATTTGAATATTCTTTTAACATCCTGAAAATGTGATTCCTTTGGATTTTCTTGGAACCTTCCAACAATTCCCACTGCATGCATGATATCTGGTCTGGTACCTGTTAGATAAAGTAGACTTCCAATCATAGATTTGTATGCTGGTTGATTCACTGTATGTGATTCATCATTAGTGTTATCACTCATATTTTCCTAGAAGTTGTAAGAAGAGGAAAGGGGTTCGAGGTAACCACAAACCAACTTTTGGGCACAGAATCTAGCCAATCTGTACCTAGAGAGGGCTCTCTCTTTAAGATTTAGCTTTTTTTATAAGGTTTTAGGCTAGTTATTAGAGCTTTGGAATTTTGATTGAGTTTGTTGGTAAAATTCAATAGCAGAGGGTTATGACTGAGTTCTTCATGCCATTGGGCTAATGGAGTCAAAGGAAGATGGCTCAACTAGATTTGGTTTTTTTGCAAAGGATGGCTTCATAGGGCAATATAGCTAAACAGGGAACAAATGATGACTTGAAAAGATGAGATGGGCTCAAAAGTGAAGAAGGGAAATTAAGGATCCTTTCACATGTCTTGAGAGAAGAGAACTTGACTGATCACCACTAAAGAGCAATTAAGAATTCTTTACTAAATGATCAAAATGAGTAAACTAGGAAACAGGAGCAATTAAGGATTCACTGTTTATTGTAGTTTAGAGGAAAACATTGAGAATAAAAATGATTGAAAATAGATTTCACTAAAGAACTTTCTGAATCAAGCTTTTTCATTTTAATATTCAGATATGGAACATAGTTGAAATATTTAAATAGGAAAACAATAACACATGAGTTATAAGATACTTATTTGTCTGATGTATTACACTTGAATCCTGTGAATAGTCCTTTGTATCAATTCTACATCCAGCCAGCCATGCAAGATTTGGTCCAACAACACTTTATTCCAATATAATCAATTTTACAACAATGTTTAAGAATCCACCTTCAATACTCTAAATGAGGGAGTATTTATACAAAAATTTTACAATAAAATATCTCATAACAAAGTGAGATATATTCTAAGATGACTAACCATATGTTACATGGAAATAGGGCCAGATGGTCTCATAGATAATAGATAGAGGAAAACGGATGGTTTGTTGTCCCTATTCTTGAGAGTGTGCTGGAATTAGGCCCTATGATTTGGCATCTTGCTGTCTTTGATGTAATTCTGTGTTGGTTGCTCTGTTTTTATCTTCTTACTGATACACTTTAACTTTCTCTGATACTCTTTACCTGTTTGATCTATGTTTATCCTCTTTCGCTATCATTGACTATAGTAAATAACCAAAATTTAATTTTTACCAAGGAGAAACTACAAAATTTCTAACATTTCTTCCCACCATTTTGGCTGTGGTATTATGGTTTTTTGAAGTTTTCTGAAGGTTTCATCAGTTTCGGTGTACCTGAAAAAGGTAGGATGAATTAGAAACAAGTGCTTTAGTTCATGCTTGACATAGAATAGGTTCTCTAGACTATCATAGAGAACTCTGCCTGTAGGCAGTGCCTTTGATGCTGATGCACTTGTTGATGAACTTGCCTGGTTGCCTGCATATTGATTCAATTTGTCCACATAATCTATATGCCTCATTAATTTGTCATTAATAACTAAAATACTAGGTAGCCCTTTGCTCTGTAAAATACCAAGTTTCTCCATAAAAGAAGTAATTTCCTCCTGCATGTCATGGCATCTTCTTTCTAAATTTTGCATCAGAGACCTTTTAGTTAATACCCTTTTGACTTCTAGAATAGTCCCTGTTCTGTCTTCAATGCCCAGTTCTTCAAGCTGGTACTTATTCTTGTTATTCAAAAAATTTATGAGCCTAGTGGCTTCCTCAAGCATCTTTCCTAATTCTGCTCTTGTCCTTTGAATCTCTTCTCAGGCTGCCTTTACCAAATCAATCTGCTAAAAAATGATTTGGATTGATGGCCAAACATCATTTATTTATTGAGTGATGTTGGTCCAAAGAATATTTCTAATATCTGCCAAGGGCTTGTCAAATGTAAGGTCTTCTTCTAATGATTTTACCTTGTTTTCTAATCCTTTAATTTCCTTTGTTTTTTCTGCAACATTTATCTTTGAGAGATCATACCTCTGTTCTAAAGTAACATATTGTTCTTTTATCTTTTTCAGCTCTGAAACTTGCAGTTTCATCTCTTCCATTGATTTTATTAGCTCTTCTATATTTAGATTTGAAATCCCTGCTGATGTTGTTCTTGTTCCTATACCTGCTTCTGTGGTTGGACGTGTGACTACTTCAGATGTGGCTACTGGAATGTTTGGTTCCAGGGATATTCCAAGGGTTGAAGAGACTACAGTTGAGACTACTGGTATCACATTAGGAGGCTGAGAGGTCGACTCTCCCTACTTGTCCTTCAATGCTTTTTCCAATTCTTGTTAAGTCGCGTTCAGCCTTTCATTAAGCTTTAGGAGCAAGTCCATAAGCTCTTCTTCAGACCTTTGTTGTATGATCTCAGCAATCTGTGGATTCTTGGAAGGAGGCAACTTTAGCTAGTTTTTTAAGGTAGCTACGTCTTCATCTTTATTTTTAATTAGGCTTCTACAACCTTCACATCTTTCGGGTTATGACCTAATCCAATGATCACTTCCTCTAAAGACTTTATTATATTGTCTTTAGCCTATGAGGAGGCTTTCTCCAGCTGTAATTGGGCAGTTGTATTATTCAAAGAATTCTCTAGTCTTTGGGCCATCATGGCCTTTCCAGTTAATGTAGAAAAGATCATCTCCCCTGCCTGTTTGTGCAACTCAATTTGGTCCAAGGGATGAATATCCTTTGCCATGACCTCGAAATTGGTTATGAGGAAATCTGCTATTGATTGAGGCTGTTGCACTTCAGGTTTGAAATAACTCATTATCATTTTACCTTCTTTGATGTCATAGGCTGACATCAATTCGTTTTGATTAGTAGGATCCATTTTCAAATATCGATTGTAAACCTAGAGCCTTAATGAAATATTTCTGGATTTTATTTCTATAAACTTTTTCTTGATATCTGAAGTGTCTTTTCTTGGTGGCCTGAAAGATGATACCTATGCACTTTGTTGTCTTTTCTAGCTCATGTCTCTGTGAGCTAGTGGATGTCCCACCTACTGGGAAAGTTTGATGACTATCTACTCCTTCTTTCCTTTGACTATCAGTAGTCTCTTCACAAATTTCTTCCTTTGAAAGAGAATTTAGCCTTTGCCTTTTAGCACCAGGCTGTTCTAAGGGTCCACTAGCAAGGGTAGCTACTTCCTTGTCTCTCTTTTTATTTCTTTCCTCATTCATAGGAGTCTGCAAGATTGAGGGTTCCCCAACATTGCCTTGAGTTGGAAGAGTTTTCATTTGGGCCTGTTCCTTAGAAGTTTCAAGCTGTTTAGATATTGTAGATTGCTTTGTAGCTTGAGTACTGGTCTCTAGTTCCTTTCCCTTGGATGTTTCTGTAGCTGGTGTGCTAGTATCCGGTGAATGCTGCTGAGAGGTTCCAGCTGTATAGGCACTAATTCCTGACCTTTGAGAAGACTCAAGTCGTACCTGCCCAAAAGAATCCAGGTCAAGTGTTTTCTCAACATCCCTCATAACATTTTCTGTATTGACCTGTTCACTATCAGTTTCTACTAGAGTACCTTCCTTCCATTCATCCATATTGGAAAATTGTTCAATCTCTGGGATTCTATGGTGTATGTATGGTGACAGCCTGTGCTTCATTCTTCTATTATAGATAAAGTTATGAGGGTCATATGGCATCCACCCAAAAATTTTGTGTAACTTAAGGTGATATTCTAGAATTCTCTCCGCTTCTCTCTATGCTTCCCTAGTGTTGTAGACAAAAGGGCCTAACTGTTTTTTGATTTTGAGTTGAGCTTTCTTTTTGGCGTTATAAAAATGGACCAAGTCTTAATTTATCATTTGTCTGAAATATTCCAATGCAAATAGTCTCATTGGAACGTATTTTGGTAACTTGAAAGGGCAGAGCTCACACCCATATATCCTGATTTCTGTATGGTTCTTGTATAGATACCAATCACTTATTTTGTACTGCTTGGAGAGCTGAAGGATCTTCTTCATATCACCATTGATCCTAGGAGGGGAAATTCCTATCAATAAGGTGGTTTATGGATGAACAAACTGATCAATGAACTCATTGTAGGAGTAAGGGGAATCAAAGGATTCATGGAAAATGGGACTCCAAAAGATGACAAACCTTGGATTGCCTTTGGTGTCGAGTTTCATGATAGGGAAAGGGCAGTTCTCTGTCTGATAATACAACATAAGATGATATATGAAGGTGGTATACTTGAAGACTCCTTCACTGTCCAGTCTCAAGAACTGGTCATGAATATTATTAGCAATATAGGAGGCATAATCATACTTAACAGCAGGGGGCTGTCCATGAGTAAAAATTGACAACAACACTAAGGTTATCTCATCAACATACTCATTAGTGCTGAATCCCATAACTAAAGATATCATATCAACAATAATTCTTGCCATATCTGTGAAGAAAGTTTGTAGATAAGAAGGTGGGCCCTTGGGCTGATGTTTCTCTAACATGAAAGTTTGACAGAGGCGATTAAGTTCTGATTGAGATAATTGAGTTGATTTCTCAAGTAAATATCTAATGGAAAGGGGAGTGAGAGCTTGACCGGGGCAAAATTGCAACATTTCATTGATGGATTGAGCAGTTATTGGGAAGAGGAATGTTTGGCTTGGAGACATAACTGCTTTGTGGTTAGGGTCATAACTGGCATGGCATTAATAAAATATATCAAGGAAAACATGGATTGAGGGGAGAAAGTACATGGGAAGATTGGATTCCCACAGTCCTAAGACATCAGAGCCATTCAGGTAGTTGTCTCTGCTTTGGCAAAAGTTTGAGGTGATTTTTATCAGTGGCTAAGTCTTTTATCTAGAAGTCTTTATCCGTAAGAGGCAGATAGTCTAAATATTTATGAGGAGTATTTATGGGTGCAACATTCAAAGCTATGGGAGCTTCCATTTCTAGTTCTTGTGGATTTAGAAAGGGAGTTTCAGGTTTACTTTGAAAAATGGGCAAAACCGAGGGTCTAGGAACTTATATGATGAAAACAGAGACTAAATTGTAATGAATATGGGTCACTTTTTGTCAAATTATAGTGGGAAAAAAGAACTTGTAGGGTTTTGTCGGAAATTTGGATAAATACTTGTGTTCGGGGATGAACAATGAAATTCAAGTACTGGTAGTGGCTAACAGGCTCTGGGCTGCGTTGACTGCGAGTTTTTTGAGTAGGTTGGCAGTTGAAAACTTCGAACTGTTGACCTCAACATTCTTTGCATGGGAGCGCAGATTTACAGTAAAAGCATTGAAAATGACTTATTTGTTTTATTTACAAAGTCAAGGGTTGGTGGGGTTTTTTAGTTTCCAGATGGATGATGTCAGCGGGGAGTGACATGACACTTTTGTCATATGTAGGAAAGCAATAAGTAGTTTCATATCACACCACTTTTGGGGAGGGGTGGTAATAAGTCGGGAGTCAACGATTCCATAGATTTTTTGACGCGTGGTGGAGGCGCTGTGCAAAAACCACTTTGTGATCACATGCTATCGCATGGTCACAAAGTGTTGCGTGATATCCATAATAGCCGTCAGATCTTGAGGACCTGATCGGACGGTTGATGGGGGATGTGAGATGATGGGTTTATAATGGAGCAGGCCTGATACATTAAAGAGTTAATTAATTATATCGGGGGTGGCAGGATAGGTTGGGGGAGGTTATTAATTAAGCATAAAGGTTAAATTAATCCCTTTTTAGTGTGGTGGGGGTTATGGTTGTTAATTAGTTACGGATTAACTAATTAATCCCTGTTAGGACGTATTACGGCTATAATTAACCAAGGGCGGGATATATATAAATTTCGGGGTTTTTTATATTTACATAATACGGGAAAGGGTAAACATTATAAGGGATTTATATAATATCAGTTAAAAATTAATATGGTGATGTAATGAAAAAGCACCAAGTATAAAAACATTTAATGAGTGTATTTAACTTAGGTTTAAGTGAAAAAGGGTTTTTATGTGATATTATGTATTTTTCCTAAGTAAAATAGGATTTTATTGAGGAAAAGATTTATGAAGGTGAATGAATGATTTATGAATGGTTTTAAGTAATTAGGCTTTTAAATTATTGGGCCAAGGGTCCGGTCCTTTCAGAAGTCATAGAAATGCTCTGAGCCCCTCCAATTTAGCAAATACCTTAGTACTTAGGGGAAATTAGTGAGTAATTAGGGAAAATGAGAAGGGGATTTAATTATTCTGACTTTGCTTTGCTTGAGATGCTTTCAATGTACTGTATGTCTTGACCTTGTGATGAAAGTAAAAGATTACCACATTTAGAAACATCATTCATCACATATAATTCTGTAACATCAACTACCTACCCTACCTATTTTATCCTACCATTTTTTCTTCTTTATTAGGGTACACTTAAACTGGAAAACCCTTATCAAATCTTTCTTTTCTTTTACATGGCAAAGCCTATCTAAGTTTGCACTTATTACATCCAAGGGCTCAGATTAAACTATTGAGCTCATTTTATTTACTCTACCTATCTACTTATCTGCGAAGATTACACTGTTTGGTTAGATATTTATTCTCTATTTCTACAACATAAAAATGAAAAATGAATTAGCCAAGTTTAAACAATTTGACTATTCATGAATTTTGGCATAAGTGACAAGCTACACACAATTGTTTATTACACAAAGTGAAAAAAGTAGTGGCATTTAGACTTGCACATTTTCCTGGTCTTTCTTTTATTGGGGTTCATGTTCTTTCATTTTTTGACCATTTTTATTCTTTTTACCCTTTGATTTTTATTTTAGGGTATACGCTCTTTACATTTTTTAAATTTATTTGATTTTTTGAAAATATGGAAAACCTTTGCAACAAGAAAAGGTATGAACATATTACATAGTTCATCAAGTCAATCATGACATATGACACCTATTGGTATAGGGGCCTAACAGTGGCTCCACTTGGGGATGGCTTTTCCTGGTGGAAAGTCAATAACAGTAGATTAGATGGCCTCTGGGTGATTTTGACTGTGCTCTGCAATCTTCTTTTTCCTGCTGCCTTATTGTATGTATGACAATAATACTTCTGAAGCTTAGGGCCTTCTCTTCGGGCTTCAACTCCAAAAGTTATTGTCCAATCCAAAAGTGACATTACAAAGGATATAGTATGTACATGTTAAACATCATGGTAATCTTAATAGGTACGATCAAAGTAATGTTTTAACATTTGACAATTGACTAATCCTTTTTATGCTTCTGTGCCATCCAAGTTTTTGAGAAAATACGTATTGTTTCCTTGTAGTGCATGGATAATGTACGGTCCTTTCCATAGGAACTCAAACTTCCCATGTTTCTCCTTATCTTCTCTTTTGGAATCTCATCTTAACACTTTATTTCCAAGGTGGAAATCTTCAACCTTGGTCCTTCTATCAAATATCTTCTTGAGCTTTTCCTGCCATATTTGGGATCTTTGGTACACCTCCTCTCTAGTCTGTTGCAAATTGATTGTCTGATTAATCATTCTTTGGATATCATTGGGTTCCACTTGAGCTTTTTGGAGTAGTTTCATAACAGGAACTCCTAATGATGAAGGAAATACAACATCCATGTGATAGACTAATTCATAAGGACTAGTGCTAATGGATTTCTTGGTAGTAAGCCTGTCTGCCCATAGTGCATTTATCAGTTTCTTATGCCAAGTCTTTTTATTTTCTTCCAACAAATTTTTAATGATATTTATGAGGCTCTTGTTGGAGAATTTAGCTAGTCCATTTCCTTGTAGATAATACGTTGTGGAATGGCCTAAGGTAATGTGGTATTTATTGCAAAAACTGATCATCTTTCTTGATTTAAAAGCTGCAGCATTGTCAGTTATGATTTTTGTGGGGCAGCCAAATCTGGATAATATGTTGGTTTCTAAGAAACCTATGATCACTGTATTTGTGGCCTATCTGGAGGGTATGACCTCTATCCATTTGGTAAAATAATAAGTGGCAGTGGGAATCCATTTATGCTAGCCAGAGGAGGGCGGATGGATTTCTCTAATGAAGTCCAAACCCAATTGTTGGAAGGGCTTTCCAGTAGAAATGGGTTTCAGGGGTAAAGGTAATAGTTTTCTCTTGCCCTAAAAAATTTGGCATTTATGGCAAGAGGTGACAAATATTTTCACATCAGCAAACAAGGATGGCCAATAGAAACCAGCCCTTAAGATCTTATTTTGAGTTGATTTCCAGTAGAGGTGTCCACCACAGTCTCCTGCATGAAAATCTTGAAGTGTCTTGTCAGCTTCATTTTTTAGCAAACAATTTAATAAGATTCTTTCATGATTTTTCCAAAAAAGAGCATTATCTAAAATGTAAAACTTCAAAGCTTTCATCTTTAAAAACCTACTTTTTGTTCTGGATAACCCTGGAGGAGCCTGTAGGTTTTGTAACACATAAATTATATCAGTATACCAAGTTGAATCTGAAAAGGCCTGGCTGATCCGTGGAGTCAACATCTCCTGTTCGTTACCCAATTCATTTATATCCAGGGCTTGATAATTTGTTTCTGCCATAAGTTTGGCCAATGCCTATCCTTTTATCAACTTTGTAGGTTTTATTTCAATATCATACTCTAAAATGGTAGCAATCCATTTACCTCTTTTGCCCTCAATTCCATCCTGAGTCAGGATGTCTTTGACAACTGCATTTGGTACATAGGCTATCACATGAGAGTATAATATATAAACTCTGAAGTCTTAAATGGATTTAACAAGTGCAAAAGCTTGTTTTTCCATGATTTTGTATTTCAGTGGTGCATCTCTGAGTGCTTTACTAAAAAAGGCAATAGGTTTTTCACATCCTTGGTCATCCTTTTGTAATAAAACAACGTCTATAGTTTGATCTGAGGCGAAAGAAAAAATTATGAAGTCTCTATCAAATTGGGGACTTGTAAGGACTGGGGTTCTAGTTAAAGCCATTTTAATTTCTTCAAATGCTTGTTTGGCTTCAACTATCCATTTTATACTTGAATCATTTTTTAACATATTATTAAGTAATCTAATGAGTTCTACTAGGTTAGATATGAATCTTCTCAAGAAGTTTATTTTTCCTAAGAAAGCTTGAAGTTCTTTGATATTTCTTGTATGAGGTATTTGTAAAATTACTTCTATTCTGGTAGGATCAATTCGAATGCCATCCTTTGAAATGATGTGTCCTAAGTGTTTACCTTCTTCCAGGCCAAACAAATATTTCTTTGGATTTAAAGAAATACCATATTTTCTGCATTTTAAGAATACTTGTCTGAGATGGTCCAAATGCCGCTGACCTGATTTAGAAAAAACAGTTAGGTCATCTAGATATATGAAAAGAAAATCATGAATCTCTTTAGCAAATGCAATGTCCATTACCCTTTGGAAAGTAGCTCCTGTGTTTTTAAGTCTAAATGGCATTTTGATATACATAAAAGTACCCCATGGTGTTGTAAAGGAAGTTTTTTCTTGGTCATCAGGATGAACCAGAATCTAATTATATCTTGAAAATCCATCTAAAAGAGAAATCCTGGAAGAACCTACTACCCTACTACCCTTTGAAAAATATGGTCCATCTTGGGTAAACTGTAGTTATCGTTAAGGGAAACCTTATTCACATTCTTCAGATCTACACATAATCTTATTTCCCCAGTTTTCTTCCTAGTAGGTACTAAGTTAGATACCCACTTTGAAAATCTTATAGGTGCAATAATACCTGCTTCATACATACGTTTGATTTCTTTTTCAATTGATGGTAGTAATACAGGGTTGATTCTTCTGAGTTTTTGTTTGAATGGCTTCTGGTCTTCCTTCAGAGGTATAATATGCTGAATTATTGAGGTGTCATATGATTTCAGATCCTCATAACTCCAAGCAATAACATCCTAGAATTCCCTCATAAGTTCAACATATTTTACTTTCTAATCAAGTGTTAAAGACTTTGATAGTTTTATCATCTTTGGATTGTCTTCTGTTCCTAAATTATATCTTCAATGTTTTCCTTTAATGGTTCCATCTTTGATTTAGTAGGAATGTCATTCGAATCAAAGAGGTCTTCTAGAGGAGTTAAACCTTTGGGCAAATGATTGTCTTTTAAGTGAATGACCTATGTTTCTTCTTCGATCATCTCATCATGGTCCATTTGTTTTAGGTATTGAATTTCTATTTTAGTAAATTTTGTGGGGTGAAGCCTTTGAATTGAACTTCCTTCAAAAATTTTAGTTTCTACCTCATCTTCTTGTTTAAAGTTACTGTCTGCATCAACATCTATGTAACTGTGAGAAAATTCTTTGTCTAAAGTTAAAAAACTATTAATCTGCTCATCACTTTCGAAAACTTGCCAGTTCTTCAAATTGTCACGGATAGCTGGTCTATGCCTAATTTCAGCAGTAAACTGGTAATTAGGTTCGAAAGGAAATTTACAGGTGCTGGAAAACATGGCCAGACTATGAGCATGTAAGTTATGTTTTCTATGTACTGCAACAAGCTTAATTTCCAAAAAGCATTAAGAATCTCTATAACTATTCCCCTATAGTATCCCAATCTAGGATCCCTAGTTAGGTACTTTATTTTAATCTGATTAACAATTAATTTTGAATCACCTATAACATAAACTCTAATTGCTCCTAACCTTTTGATAAGTTTAAGTCCTAGCAAAAGAGCTTCATACTCTGGCATATTATTGGTGCACTTAAAATTTAGCCTGTAGGCATGGCCTTCAGCATGGTCGTTTTCTAAGTTGTGCACCCAAATTCCTGCCCCTGCTCCTAATTTGTTGACTGAACCATCAAATTATAAATGCCAAAGAATTTCATGGACATAATCAGTGTCAGGGGTGGTGGGAATTTGTTTAACTGGAGGCTTCAATTTTTCATTCTCATCAAGTTTACCTTTGTCATTTGATTCGTCATTTGTATCTGAGACTTCCGGAATCTGAGCACTTTTTTTCCTTTTTCAATTTCTTTTGGTTCTGCTACTAAAACTTGTTCATTGTTGGTAGGATTGATTTTGGAATTGTACAGAATAAATGAATCCATATCTGAGTGTACTGAGTAGATAGGGAAATTTTGTGGTCTTTCCTGACTACTTACTACATATTTCATTAATGTCTCTCGGTATAACTTCTTAGGTTGGCCAAAAACAGAGATAGTAGCATAATACATGTCCAATTGAAGTGATCCTTGAAGTTTAACACCCTAGGACCTAGATAATAACATTCCATACTTTGGAGGACTATCTGCTACTACTATATCCATCAAGATTGTTTTCGCAGGGTATTGAACTAAAGAAACACACAAGTCTTTAATTAATCCTAAACATCTCACTTGAATTGAATAAAAAGAAAAAAGATCCTTATATGGTCTAGTGATGTCAAGATCTAATTTCTCCATCACAGATTTGGGCATTAGGTTGTGAGATGCCCTAGAATCAAACATGGCATTGTGAAGGATTTTTTCATGAATATTTAAGCTCACATAGAAGGGAGGAACATTTTCTTCTAAATGTTTCCCATTTAATTCAGGGCCAAAGATTAATTCTGGTTGGTCATAAAAAAACATTTACAGAGTCTTCAGTTCCAGTGATTTTAAGTGATCTATTAATTTGATCTCGGTAGGCATCATGTTTAGCTAATTCAAATAGTGGAACAACTATCTTTAGTTTGCCTAATTCAGTTTCCAGATTGAAAAGTTTTTCTGTTTGGGATTTTATGTTTCGAACAGTGGGATTCTCTCTATTTTCTGGGTTTTCTATGTTTTTATCTTTTTCAGGAGTGGAATTAGCATTTACATTTGATCCTAAATTAACTTCAGGAGGTTCTTCCATGGTTGCCTTAGAAGTAAGGGGAGTGGAAGAGTTTCTGTTATTTGGTTGATTGTCAGACACATCTACTATTATTGGATTAGAGGGGTTATTCTTAGATCTAGACAAAATTTGTACATGTGGAGGGACTGCTTTACCTTTGACAGGCTATTTTGGAGCTTTCTATTTGTTTCTTTTAGGAACATCAATTCTTCTACTTCTCAAGTTATACTGCTTATATACTTCGTAGATAGTTGTATCATATCCCTCCCTAAAGTCAAATGATTCTCCTGACTAAGTTTGAAATTGTTTGAGAATGTGAGCCTCTTGATCATCTTGAGTTAGAAAAAAATTTCCTTCATTGTTAAGTCCAATTAGATTTATTTGAGTACCTTCAAGGGGATCCTCAGAGATGGAAGCTTCTACATAATTCTCTTGGAAAAGGGGTCTAATGTTTTGATCTAGACTAGTTTTCCCAGGGTTTTAGTTTTGGTTTTTTCGTAAATTGGGATTCCTCCTTGTGTTGGCTGGCTGACCATCCCAAGGGGATTTTATTTCTATTATTTCCACTTTGTCCCCTAGTCTTTCTATCCCTTTAATTATAGCATCCAGTTTCTATTCGACAGGTGAAGTTTCTTCTTTCAATGGTATCCTTCTTTCACTTCTAACCTTGGCTCGTTTAGACATCAGGTTGGCTTCAACACTGACAGCTATACTTTGCATTTCTTTCAAAATTCTAGGGGCTCGTTCCTTTAGCTGAAAAACCATATCAGAATCAAATCCATCTAGGAATTTGATTAGGGCCAAATCAGGTGGGGGTCTGAGGTTTTGAGGAATAGCATTGTAGATAGTGTTGAACCTGGTGCAGTAATCCTGCATAGTTTCTTCTGTTCCTCTCTTAAGGTTTTCATACTTGGATAAGATTTGCAAAGGATATTTCTTTTTCTCCCAACAATTTAAGAATTGTGTATAAAGGGTTTTTAGGCTATCTATGCTATTTTCTCTTAAAGCCCTAAACCAGGTTCTGACTTCCCCAGTTAGACTCTGAACAAATATCCTCATTCTTACATCATCAGTATCAATCTCATATATTTCAAAATAGTCGGTCATTTTTTTGGTATGTTGTTGAGTTGTGTAAGTGCCAGTACCATCGAATGGAGTGATTTTACTTTCATAGTCTTGAGGCATGGCACCTAAATTGGCTGGTAAAACCAAGGGGTATACCTATTTTCCATGACTGTAGGTAATGATGTAACAATAGATGGGGTAGGGGTGATAATCGAAATGTGTGTTGTGGATGGAGGGGTAGAAGGAGGGGTCTGTGGTGGAGTGGTTTGGGTTTGAGATGTATGAGGGAATAGTGAGGAACTTGTAGAAGTAGCAATGATAGTAGAGGGATCAGGTGTTCTTTTAGAAGTAGGCTAAGATTGAATTGAACTCTGTAAATATTTGTCTATTGAGGAACTAACAGCTTCAAACTGTAATTCTTCAATAAACACTGGGTCTAGAACCAAGTGGATCAATTCAGAATCAGAAAATGTTACAAACAAAGAGGTCTAAAATTGCTCGTCAAAGGGTTCGTCCTCAAGATAAATCCACCTTACAAGGAAAGATCTTGATCTGTAGATGGGCCGAGAACTAGCAATACTTTCTTGATTTTCCTGTC
This sequence comes from Pinus taeda, assembly GCA_000404065.3. Classification (NCBI taxonomy): domain Eukaryota; kingdom Viridiplantae; phylum Streptophyta; class Pinopsida; order Pinales; family Pinaceae; genus Pinus; species Pinus taeda. Next base: position 60,029 of record APFE030801698.1, read on the forward strand.
TCTTAATAATTCTGGGAATCAGATTAGGGTTCTCAAACACAGCTGGTGGATTTGCATCAGTATTTGACCTAGTGTAACGAGTCATTTCTAAAGCCAGACTTCTTGGTTTTTATTTTCTGAATTAATTACAACAACAACTTATGTGTTTTCTTTAGGATTTTTCAGCTTTGAATTTAAATATTCCTAAATATTTGTTTAACTGAGAAACTGGTTCATGTTCAGTTTATAGACTAGATTGGAGATAGATTGAAGTAGCATTCATCTACTTATGCACTTGTAGAGCAAGAACAGTTCGAAGGCTACCTGGCTAATTTCAGGCTCTGTCTGTAGTTTATAAAGTAAACAAAGCAGCATTCATCTACTTATGCACTTGCAGAGCAAGAACAGTTTGAAGGCTACCTGGCTAATTTCAGGCTCTGTCTGTAGTTTATAAAGTAAACAACAATAACAACAAATTTTCGTTCCCTAGTATGGTCGCCACTATGTTATCACTCAAAATTTCCTAAAAGTTGTAAGAAGAGGAAAGGGGTCTGAGGTAACCACAAACCAACTTTTGGGCACAAAATCTAGCCAATTTGTGCCTAGAGAGGGCTCTCTCTTTAAGATTTAGATTCATTTTATAAGGTTTTAGGCTAGTTATTAAAGCTTTGGGATTTTGATTGAGTTTGTTGTGAAATTCAATAGCAGAGGGGTATCACTGAGTTATTCAGGCCACTGGGCTAATGGAGTCAAAGGAAGATGGCTCAACTGGATTTGGTTTTTTTTTCAAAGGATGTCTTTACAGGGCAATATAGCTAAACAAGGAACAAATGATGACTTGAAAAGATGAGATGGGCTCAAAAGTGAAGAAGGTCAATTAAGGATCCTTCCACATGTCTTGAGAGAAGAGAACTTGACTAATCACCACTGAAGAGCAATTAAGAATTCTTTACTAAATGATCAAATGAGTAAACTAGGAAATATGAGCAATTAAGAATTCACTATTTATCATAGTTTAGAGGAAAACATTGAGAATAAAAACGATTGAAAACAGATTGCACTAAAGCACTTTCTGAATTAAGCTTTTTTATTTTAATATTCAGATATGGAACATAGTTGAAATATTTAAACAAGAAAACAATAACACATGAATTATAAGATACTTATTTGTCCGATGTATTGCACATGAATCTTGTGAAAAGTCCTTTGTATCAATTCTACATCCAGCCAACCATGCAAGATTTGGTCCAACCACACTTCATTCCAAAATAATCAATTTTACAGCAATGTCTAAGAATCCACCCTTAATACTCTAAATGAGGGAGTATTTATACAAAAATTTTACAATAAAATATCTCATAACAAAGTGAGATATATTCTAGGATGACTAACCATATGTTACATGGAAATAGGGCCAGATGGTCTCATAGATAATAGATAGAGGCAAACGGATGGTTTGTTGTCCCTATTCTTGAGAGTGTGCTGGAGTTAGGCCCTATGATTTGGCATCTTGTTGTCTTTGATGTAATTCTGTGCTGGTTGCTCTGTTTTTATCTTCTTACTGATACACTTTAACTTGCTCTGATACTCTTTACCTGTTTGATCTATGTTTATCCTCTTTCGCTATCATTGACTGTAGTAAATAACCAAAATTTACTTTTTACCACAGAGAAACTATAAAATTTCTAACATTTCTTTCCACCATTTTGGCTGTGGTATTCTAGTTTTTTGAAGTTTTATGAGGGTTTCATCAGTTTCAGTGTACCTAAAAAAGGTAGGCTGAATTGGAAACAAGTGCTTTAATTCATGCTCGACATAGAACAGGTTCTCTAGACTGTCATAGAGAACTCTGCTTATAGGCAGTGCTTTTGATGCTAATGCACTTGTTGATGAACTTGCCTGGTTTCCTGCATATTGATTCAATTTGTCCACATAATCTATATGCCTCATTAATTTGTCATTAATAACTAAAGGACTAGGTAGCTCTTTGCTCTGCAAAATACCAAATTTCTCCATAAAAGCATTAATTTCCTCCTGCATTTCATGGCATCTTCTTTCTAAATTTTGCATCAGAGACCTTTTAGTTAATACCCTTTTGACTTCTAGAATAGTCCCTGTTCTATCTTCAATGCCCAATTCTTCAAGCTGGTACTTATTCTTGTTATTCAAAAAATTTATGAGCCTAGTGGCATCCACAGGAATCTTTCCTAATTCTGCTCTTGTCCTTTGAATCTCTTCTTGGGTTGCCTTTACCAAATCAATCTGCTAAAAAATTATTTGGATTGATGGCCAAACATCATTTATTGATTTTCATTTCCCTTGTTTTTTTTTGCAACATTTATCTTTGAGAGATCATACCTCTGTTCTAAAGTAACATATTGTTCTTTTACCTTTTTCAGCTCTAAAACTTGTAGTTTCATCTTTTCCATTGATTTTATTAGCTCCTCTGTATTTATATTTGAAATCTCTGCTGATGTTGTTCCTGTTCCTGTACCTGCTTCTGTGGTTGGACCTGTGACTACTTCAGCTGTGGCTATTGGAATGTTTGGTGCCAGGGCTATTCCAAGGGTTGAAGGGACTACAGTTGAGACTACTGGTATCACATTGGGAGGCTGAGAGGTCGACTCTCCCTACTTGTCCTTCAATGCTTTTTCCAATTCTTATTCTGTCTCATTCAGCCTTTCATTAAGCTTTAGGAACAAGTCCATAAGCTCTTCTTGAGACCTTTGTTGTATGATCTCATCAGTCTGTGGATGCTTGGTAAGAGGAAACTTTAGCTGCTTTCTTAAGGCAGCTATGTCTTCATCTTTCTTTTTAATTAGGGCTTCTACAGCCTTCACATCTTTCGAGTTATGACCTAACCCAATGATCACTTCCTCTAAAGACTTTATTTTATTGTCTTTAGCCTGTGACGAGGCTTTCTCTAGCTGTAATTGGGCAGTTGTATTATTCAAAGAATTCTCTAGTCTTTGGGCCATCATGGCCTTTCCAGTTAATGTAGAATAGATCATCTCCCTTGTCTATTTGTGCAACTCAATTTGGTCCAAGGGATGAATATCCTTTGCCATGACCTCAAAATTGGTTCTAAGGTAATTTGCTGCTAATTGAGGCTGCTGCACTTTATGTTTGAAATAACTCATTATCATTTTACTTTCTTTGATGTCATAGGCTGACATCAATCTGTTTTGATTAGTAGGAGCCATTTTCAAATATTAATTGTAAACCTAGAGCCTTAATGGATCATTTCTAGCTTTTATTTCTATAAACTTCTTCTTGATATCTGAAGTGTCTTTTCCTGGTGACCTGAAAGATGAAACCTCTGCACTTTGTTATCTTTCTAGATCATGTCTCTGTGAGCTAGTGGATGTCCCACATATTGTGAAAGTTTGATGACTATCTACTCATTCTTTCCTTTGACTATCATTAGTCTCTTCAAAATTTCTTCCTCTGAAAAAGGATTTAGCCTTTGCCTTTTAGCATCAGGCTGGTCTAAGGGTCCACTAGTAGGGGTAGCTACTTCCCTGTCTCTCTTTTTATTTCTTTCTTCATTCAGAGGAGTTTGCAAGATTGGGGGTTCCCCAACATTGCCTTGAGTTGGAGGAGTTTGCATTTGGGCCTGTTTCTTAGAAGTTTCAGGTTGTTTAGACATTGTAGATTGCTCTGTAGCTTGAGTACTGGTCTCTGGTTCCTTTCCCTTGGATGTTTTTGTCATTGGTGTGCTGGTATCTGGTGAATGTTACTTAGAGGTTCCAACTGTAGAGGCACTAATTCTTGACCTTTGAGAAGACTCAAGTCGTACTTGCCCAAAAGAATCCAGGTCAAGTGTTTTCCCAAGATCCATCATAACATTTTATGTATTGACCTGTTCATTATCAGTTTCTACTAGGGTCCCTTCCCTCCATTCATCCATATTGGCAAATTGTTCAATCTCTGGGATTCTATGGTGTATGTATGGTGATAGCCTGTGCTTCATTCGTCTCTCACAGATAAAGCTATGAGGGTCATATGGCATTCACCCAAAACTTTTGTGTAACTTAAGGTGATCTTCTAGAATTCTCTCTGCTTCTCTCCTGCTTCCCTAGTGTTACAGACAAAAGGGCCTAACTGATTTTTAATTCTGAGTTGAGCTTTATTTTTGGCATTATAAAAATGGACCAAGTCTAAATTTATCATTTTTCTAAAATATTCCAATGCAAACAGTCTCATTGGAACGTATTTTGGTAACTTGAAAGGGCAGAGCTCACACCCATATATCCTGATTTCTGTATGGTTCTTGTATAGATACCAATCACCTATTCTGTATTGCTTAGAGAGTTGAAGGATCTTCTTCATATCACCACTGATCTTAAGAGGGGAAATTCCTATCAATAATGTGGTTGTTGGATGAAAAAACTGATCAATGAACTCATTGTAGGAGTAAGGGGAATCAAAGGATTCATGGAAAATGGGACTCCAAAAGATGACAGACCATGGATTGCCTTTGGTGTCGAGTTTCATGATAGGGAAAAGGAAGTTGTCTGACTAATAATATGACATAAGATGATATATGAAGGTGGTATACTTGAAGACTCCTCCATTGTCTAGTCTCAAGAACTGGTCATGAATATTATTAGCAATATAGGAGGCATAATCATACTTAACAACAGGGGGTTGTCCAGAAGTAAAAATTAACAACAACACTAAGGTTATCTCATCAACATACTCACTAGTGTTGAATCCCATAACTAAATATATCATATCAACAATAAGTCTTCCAATATCTGTGAAGAAAGTTTGCAGATAAGGTGGTGGGCCCTTGGGTTGATGTTTCTCTAACATGAAAGTCTGATAGAGGCGATTAAGTTCTGATTGGGATAATTGAGTTGATTTCTCAAGTAAATATCCAACGGAAAGGGGAGTGAGAGCTTGACTGGGGAAAAATTGCAACATTTCATTGATGGATTCAACAGTTATTGGGAACAGGACTATTTGTCTTGGAGACATAACTGCTCTGTGGTTAGGGTCATAATTGGCATGGAATTGATGAATAATATCAGGGAAAACATGGAATAAGGGGAGAAAGTACCTGGGGAGATTGGATTCCCACAGTCCTAAGACATTAGAGCCATTCAGGTAGTTGTCTCTGCTTTGACAAAATACTTTGAGGTGATTTTTATCAGTGGCTAAATCTTTTATTTGGAAGTCTTTATCCGCAAGAGGCAGATAGTATAAATCTTTATGAGGAGCATTTATGGGTGCAACATTCAAAGCTACGGGGGTGGACAAAATCGAGGGTCTAGGAACTTATATGATGAAAACAAAAACTGAATTGTAATGAATTTGGGTCATTTTCTGTCAAATTACAGTGGAAAACAAGAATTTGGATGAATTTGTCGGAAATTTGGATAAATACCCATGTTCGAGGGTGAAAAATGAAATTCAGGTACTGGTAGTGGCTAACAGACTTTGGGCTGCATCGGTTGCGAGTTTTTTGAGCATGTTGGCGGTTGAAAACTTCAAACTATTGACCTCGACATTCTTTGCATGGGAGCGCAGACTTACAGTACAAAGCAGTGAAAATGACTTATTTGTTTTATTTACAAAGTCAAGGGTTGGTGGGGTTTTTCATTTTCCATACAGATGACATCAGCGGGGAGTGACATGACATTTTTTTCGTATGCGGGAAAGTGGTAAGCGGTTTCATATCACACTGCTTTTGGGGATGGGCAGTAATAAGCCAGGAGCCAGCGATTCCATAGATTTTTCGACGTGTGGCGGAGGCGTTGTACAAAAACCACTTTGTGATCACGCACTATCGCATGGTCACAAAGGGTTGTGCGATATCCACAATAGTCGTTAGATCTTGAGGACTTGATCGAACTGTTGACAGGGGATGCGAGATGACGGGTTTATAATTGAGAGTGTAGGTTTTAACCCCGTACAGAAATTACCTGCATACGAATTCTAAATCACAGAAAAGTAAACAATGCGAGAGCATAACACATAAAAACACATATGCACAGAGATTTTCCCCTAGATCCCAAAACCGGGACTACCA